>JANAVB010044218.1:23418812-23573812 GCA_029216955.1 Iris pallida
GAGAACGTGGGCCTGACATGCATTTCGGTGCAAAGCGGTTCCCACTTTCTAAGTCAACGGGACTTTGACGCCGGCTCATCGGAATCAATTCTGGATATACCGTTGAGTTCGTATCGTCATTCTGGACTGTTGACATATATTTGCTAGGTTTTAGTGGACATTGGTTCGGCAGCATTTCGGTGCAAGTCGGATACCAATATCCGGGTCAACGTGTCATTTTGAGTTCGGATCATCGGAATCCAATTCCGGATATACCGTTGAGTTCGTATCGTCATCTGGACTCGTGACATATAATTTGCTGGGTTTTGAGGACATTGGCTCCGACACGCTTTTTCGTGCAAATCGATTTCCAATGTCCAGGTCAACGGACCAATTGAGATCGGGTCAACGGAATCCAATTTGGATATACCGTGGGTTTCGTATCGTCATTCTGAATTCGTGGACATTAATTTGTTAGGTTTTGTGCACTTTTATTTGGCACGTTTTTCGGTGCAAAGTTGTCCAACGGCGGACATATTTGGTCCAAAATACCTTTTGCCCCTGTGTCCAAAATTGGACTTTTGGACAGGCTATCCTAACTGATTTGACCATTCTGGACACGTTGGTGATGTTAGCTTTATCATCCGACAACATCTGTAGATTCTTCTCTTTTTGTGTCACCCTATTATTATAATATTTTCTCCTTTTGTTTGTTTTAGAGACCCGTCGATTTCAGTGATTTCTAAATCACTGAAATTCATAAGTTGACCTTGTAGATGTTTATAGAGACTAGCTTGACCATGGTTGACTACTTGACTAGACGTCGAAGTAGAGTCAACAGTTGACCTAGGTTTGATCAGACTTGACCAACGTTGACTTTTTGACCAAAGTCAACTGTAGGTCAACCATTGACCTATTTAACCTAGATTAGACTTAGAGTTGACCAAAGTTGACCAGTTGACCAAAGTCAACTGTACGTCAACCTTGACCCAGTTTGTCTTAGTTTGACCTAGATGTTAGTATATCTTTTGACCCTGATCAGCTCTTGTATTATTCATCTTTAGGTCTGTGGCTTTACTCTGAACCCTGATTTATATTGACAGCAGGACCCCAGGTGAGTACATCTCTGATAACTTATTCCCAATTTAGATAACTGTTATGATTCATGTACTTAGTGTTGATATGCTTATCCTGACACATGGTTCCACGGATTGTATTCTTGGATCCGACGAGAGATATTTCTCCTTCTTAGGTGGGATGTATTGTGCAAGCACCCTTGTAGCTCTTGCTCGATATGTGGTCATGATTCTAGAGAAGGTTCGCGACCTTCTCATTAGAATCCCGTGCAGTGACGTGTCTGTTTGGGATCCATTCTACCAGTTGGGGTAGGGGGAGTAGTAGCGTATGCCTGTGATCAGATCCATCCCGATTCCCGAACAGTGTGAGTCATATACCGCATTATGACTTGCCAGGCCGATTCTTGACAGGTACCCAAGCCGATCACAAGCTGAAACTACTACTCACACACATGGACATATGGCTTACTTGATTGTGTACATACCATGATTTCAGTTCTACTTCTTATTCTAGCTTAGCTCTACAGCTTACCATGCCATGATATACGTGTACACTCCATGATTCATTGTATATGCTCTATTTACAGTCTTATAGCTTTTATTCTATCTTGAGATCTGTTATGAGATATGTACTCGTTCCATCCTGACCGGATATGTTGACAAATTTTAGGAGTAGTTGTGCCCTCATTATTGGACTTCATGATGTTGCTAGCTGAGGTGGATCTCACTATTCTTCTATGGGAGTTGCCTGGTAGTTATCCTTAGTTAGTCTGTTGTTCCTTCTTTATCTTTCATGTCTTATGATTATTATAGATTCTAGTGTTCTAGTGATATTCTTATTATTTCTGTCTTATCTTCCTTAGTTTTCGTGATGGACATGAGTACATTTCTAGTTATGGATTCTTAGATGTTGTAGTTAGTATAGTATACTTGACAGCGTTCTACCGCCGATACCGCGGCGTAGGCTGGGCGTGGCCAGTATTCGTACCCGTATATCGGGTGCGGTCGTGACAATGGTACTAGTAGAGATATTAGACATAAAGTTATGACAGAAGCTCGCAGTTTTCAATATTCTATACATCCTGGAGGGACCAAGATGTACCAAGATATCAAGCAGCACTTCTGGTGGAACGGGATGAAGAGGGAGATAGCTAGGTTTGTTTCCCGTTGCTTGATATGTCAGCAAGTAAAGGCAGAACAGCAGAGGCCAGCTGGATTATTACAACCGCTTCCTATCCCGGAATGGAAGTGGGAACACATCACAATGGACTTTGTGACCGGTTTACCGAGATCACCAAGTGGTAAAGATGCTATTTGGGTGATAGTAGATCGGCTTACAAAGGTAGCATATTTTTTTCCTTTCAGAGTAGGACAATCTACAGAAAAGTTGGCAGAGTTGTATATGCAACAGATAGTCAGGCAGCATGGAGTCCCTGTCAGTATTATGTCAGACCGAGATATCCGCTTTATATCACATTTCTGGAAGAGCTTGCATCATAGTCTGGGTACCAAGTTAAGATTTAGCACGGTTTACCATCCGCAGACAGACGGGCAATCAGAAAGGACAATTCAGACTTTGGAAGACATGTTACGAGCTTGCACCCTAGATTTTGGAGGATCTTGGGAAAGCCACCTGCACTTAGTTGAGTTTTCATACAACAACAGTTATCAAGCCAGTATCCAGATGGCGCCATTTGAAGCACTATATGGTAAGAAGTGTAGGTCGCCACTAGCATGGGATGATATCGGGGAGAGAAAGATGTTAGGCCCGGAAATGATTGTTCAGACAGTTGAATTGGTTAAGGGAATTAGAGAGCGACTTCGAGTTGCGCAGGATCGGCATCGTCATTGGGCGGACCAGCATCGTAGACCGTTAGAGTTTTATATTGGGGACCACGTGTTCTTGCGAATCTCACCTACCCGTGGGTTCATTAGATTTGGCGTTCGCGGGAAGTTGAGTCCGCGATACGTAGGACCATTCGTTATCCTTGATCGGGTAGGCGATGTTGCTTATCGTTTATCCCTTCCACCTTCGTTACGAGAGGTGCATGACGTGTTTCATGTATCTCAATTGCGAAGGTATGTATCGGACCCAAGCCATATCCTCGATCATTCAGAACTGGTTGTTGGTACCAACCTATCTTACGAGGAGCAGCCTGTGTCCATCTTGGACCGAAGAGAGAAGATACTCAAGAACCGAACAATTAGTCTTGTCCGGGTTGCTTGGGGTCATCACTCCTTAGGAGAGTCAACGTGGGAACGTGAGGATGATATCCGATCACGGTATCCACACCTGTTTGACTCACAAGGTATATTTTTTGTGTACCTTGATTGTCTTGATTCCTCATACTTATCACCCTTGGGTAGAATTGCTTGATATCGTAGATTGTTAAATATAGATATGTTACTTGCTATGGACATTGTAAAATGATTGCTTGATTGAATTGCTTGTACTTAGATTAGTTTAGCCCCGATGTTTCTATCCTGCTTGGATTTGAAATTCCGAGGACAGAATTTTTCTAAGGAGGGTAGAGATGTCACTTTCCGTTCCCAGAATACGTATTTATTACATGTACTACTCAAATAAATCTATTTTATATTTATCATGTATTATCCTGTATTTAAATTCCTTTAAATTCATGCTAATTAATTATCTGCGTTTTACTTTCTGCTTTTATTTCTCTGCTTTAGCTAGAACTTTCGGTTCGATTTGGCTTAGTTTAGTTAATTGGTTCATCATGAACCCAATACCCCCACCTACCACCATATCACCATTTAAACCCCCCAAACTCTTTCTCTCTCTTCATTACTCTCCTTCACCATTACTCTTCTTCCTTCTCATTACTCTCTCCACCTACCAAATCCATAGGCAAGTACATCTTGCTTCTTCATGAGGACCCATTTTTATGGTTCCCTTCCCTTCCCCTTGTGATTCTAAGAGAGTTTAGAACTTGGCATTTTTCGTTTTGAAGTTTTATTTTTAGTAGATCTAGAAATGAGTTATTTTCGGATTTTGGTGGTTTTTGATCTATCAAACTTCTTTATTTTCGAGTTTTGATGGTCCCATGTTGTAGAGCATTTCATTCTGCCCCATTTTGACCTATGGAAGTTTGGATTTGGACTCTGAATGAAAGATTCATGGAGCTTGGGAGCCATGGCTTTAAGGGTTCTTCTTCTCGGAAGGATGGAGAAGAAGAACAGTTTATAGCCGAATGGACTTAGCCGCATAAGCTTTATGCAGCAAGTTTTATTCCTGACCGCATAAGCCTTGCTGTGTTACTTGGCCGCATGGCATATGCCGCAGGAACTCAATTCTCCCAGCCACATGAAGATTTAATCCTGGCCGCATGAGACTTACATTTCTAGCCGCATGATTTTAACCCAGCCGCATAAGGCCCAGTCCTAACTGAGCCGCATGGGCTTCTGAGTCCGGGCCGCATGACCCGATTTATTCTAACCGCATATGCTCACCACCCTCCCCTGGCCGTATAAGCTCCTAACTGAGCCGCATGCACCTCCTTCATCTTCTGGCCGCATAGGCTTATGACCAGTCTGGCCGCATGAGGCTTTACATCTTCAGCCGCATGAAGTCTTCTATATTCCAGCCGCATGGACCCTCTTCTCTGTGAGCCGCATGAGATCTGTCCCCGCCAGCCGCATGAGCTGCGCTAGTTCCGAGCCGCATGGGCTCTTAGTTTCCCCCAACCGCATGAATTTCTTTCCTGGCCGCATAAGCCCAAGCCGCATGACTTTCTATAGCCCTGTGTACTAGTATTTTATTATTTATTGCCCATATCTTGTAACCTTTATTGTATATTTTTACGCCCATTTTATATCCTTACGCCTTTTAGCATTAACTTGATATAATCATGATATGTTAATATTTTTGTTAAATATAGATTGTTACGTGGGATGTACCAAGTGTCGTGAATTGAGTTATAGATACCCCGATTGACTGGAATTAAACCCTGAGAGTTGTGGACTCGACCCCACTGAATACTATTTGACTTTTATGCCTGGTCACCATTGATAATGATTGTGACCTTGATTAATAATTGATCATGCGTTCCTAGTTGGAACTAAGAGACTGGCTAGTCGTCTTTGAATTGAATGAATGAGACAGTTCATATTAATTATGAACTATTGAAATCGACTGGCTAATCCCGAATATTGGCATACAGGCACATGCAGGCTTCAATTTATTTATTTATTTATTTATTTTACAAAAGTAGCATGTGTACTTTATAGTCAAGGCATGATTACTCCGTGGTTAGTTCTGATTGTTGCATTACGCTATGTAAGACCTACAACCTAACCGTACTGGTATCGTTGTATAGTTGTGCATATCGTACCCCGTACGAAAGTACTCATTTGAATGACCATGACCCACGGCATGGGATTTCACTTAACGTAGAGACTATTAAGTTAAATAAATAATGATTGCATGGAGAGAATGGATTCCCGAGTTCTTACATGGCAGCCCTCTTGGGACTAGTAGTGCCCGACAGGCCGGTTGGTCCCCACAGATACTGCAAATCTGCCACACGGGCAGGGAGCAGTATCTGGCTATATTATCTATTGTACATTGTATATTGATGACGGGCGTCCCGCTGGGACTCGTCTAATTCATGATTGGCGCAATTGATTGACTGGGTAAACTAGCCTTGCTTGCACATAGTAAGAACTGAGGAATCCCTATTACATAATTCCAGGATAACTTGGAACTCACAGTAGCAAGCCGTAGTAGTTGCATGGCCGTTTAAATTGATTTGTTTGTGTGCTGTACCTACTCTGTTACCTAACTGAGATGATCAGAATGTCAGGACATGACGGGCCAACTTCTGTCCTTGTTTGGTTGGGAGGTTGGTTCGAAGTGTCGTGATATTATGTGAATCCCAGTGGCAAGCAGAGATCTACTTATCATATTCTCTTATTACTGGTTTTAATTTCTCATATCGTGCTTCCTTGTGGTACTTGCTATTAGAGGTCTAACCTCTCTGGTTTTGTATGGCCAGATTTAGAGCCGGTTTCCGAGGACTCAGCTTACTTCTACCTCCAAGATGGTCAATACTAGAGGAATGATCGCAGGAGGACTCGAGTGGGTCCCTTACTCCACCACTCGTTTTGTTATTTACTTTATACTTAGCCGTTTGGCACCGACATGCTAGTCGGATTGTCTTGTACTTACTTTTACATAATTGTAACTAAGTCAGACTGCAGCTGATAACAATTGTGTATATATTACTATACCATCTGGCTATATTTTGTAAAGCCAGATCTCAAGAACATTTTGACTAAGCATTTGGGACGCCTTACTGCTTTATCTTATATGTTCTCTATTTTTGTTTCTTGTTTGAATGATTGAGACAATAGATGTGAAGTGACCATAGTGAGACTTTCATATAGTATGCACCCCCCTCGTCTTGTAGACAGCATTGATCGTATTATACGGTATTCATCTACCCGTAATACGTAGCTGGCTGAGTCATTCTCCCGCTCTCCAGTATTCGGGTTCCGGGGCGTGACACGGAGAATAGCATTCTCCGTGTAATTTAGCACGGAGAATGGTTATTTCAGTGTTAAAACGCAGGAGAATGGCATTCTCCGTTTAAATAAAACGGAGAATGACGTTCTCCGTGTTAAATAAAACGGAGAATGGTCATTCTCCGTGTAATTTAGCACGGAGAATGGTCATTTCAGTGTTAAAACGCAGGAGAATGGCCATTCTCCGTGTTAGAAACACGGAGAATGTCATTCTCCGTTTTAAATAAAACGGAGAATGGCATTCTCCGTATTAATTTACACAGAGAATGGTCATTCTCCGTGTTAAATAAAATGGAGAATGGTCATTCTCCGTGTAATTTAGCACGAAGAATGGTCATTTCAGTATTAAAACACTGGAAATGACCATTCTCTGTTTAATTTAAAACGAAAAATGTCATTCTCCGTTTTAAATAAAACGGAGAATGGCATTCTCCGTGTTAATTTACACAGAGAATGGTCATTTCCAGTGTTAAAACGTAGGAGAATGGCCATTCTCCGTGTAATTTAGTTTTTTCAGGAATAAAGAGTTTCGTTCTTCTTTCAAAGCGATGATAATTCTTATGGAAAAGAAGAAGAAAGATCTTCTCTCCACAATTGACGTCGATGAAGATGATGATGATGGTGATGATGATGACGAGCGATGATCTGAGTTCGACCGAAGAAAAGTACACCGAACTACGAACGATCTTTGTGATCTCTGCTGAAGATGAGAGCAATGGAATTCAGATTTTCCGTGAAGAAGAAGAAGACGAAAATCGCAATCCAGACCTGAGTTTTTTGAATTCAAATACATATAGATGACCAATTCGCACGGAGGGATAGTTTCGGTATTATAAAAATAGCAGTTTCCAGCGGGTGGCATCTAAAAGGGAATCTTGGAATATTTAACGTGAAAATACTTAATTCTGGACATTTCATAAAACTCATCCAGCGGGTGGGCATTTCATAAAAGTCCATCCCGAAATTGGGTTTCTCAGCAATTTTCAGTTTTGTATATTGATTAAAGTATTCAATGCAAACCAGGTGACACCTCTCGTTAAAGGAGACAAATTCGGTTTCAATCAAGTGCCCTAAGGTTAGCCTTAAAATTAAGAAAATATAATAGATTTTTGTAACACCCAATTTTCCAGATGAGGATAATTTTGAAATTTTGTAATTATAATTATTATTTAATGGTATTTATTTCATGTTATGATTTTTAGTGATTTTTAATTATTTTTAAACTATTTAAATTCATGACTTATGATTTGGTGTCTTGCTAGTGTTCATTTCCAGACTGAGGGGTATTTTAGTCATTTTTATAATTTTAAGAATTATTTAGGATTATTAATTATTATTTAAATTTATTAGAATTAATTAGAATTTATGAGAATTTTTAGGAATTATTTGAGATAGTTTGAACTAGGTTGACTTTTGACTAGTGTTGACTTTGTAGACCTACCTAGAAGTTAACCCTAGTTAGTGGGTCATGGTTAGGTCAAGTGACTCTAGTCTAACCTAGCCTAGCACTTGGTTTAAGTCATTTTAGCAATAGGATTAGGAAGTCACAAGTCATGACTTATGGTTTTAGAACTTTGATTAAGTTTAATCCTCATTAGCTTTGTGACTTGGCCCAAGGCCTAATAGTTTGACAAAACCCTAACCCTAAGCCTTAGTGGCCAGCCACACCCCTCTACCTAGGGATTCCCCCATATAAAACCCCTTCCAATCTAGGGTTGCCTCTTTCTTAGGAAGAGCCCTAATTTCAAGAAGGTGAGTTTTATGTCATTTAATTTCTAGAGCTCCTTTCCTATTCCTTTTTCTTTCTAAATTGTTCCAATAGGTCCTAATAGGACTGTTATTGCTGTTGTTGAGCTCTCTTTTCAGTGGGAAGTTGTTGTGGATTGATTGGGTCATCAAGTGGAGAGCATTGAATAGGGGTTTTATTTAAAAGTTCAACAATAGGTAACTCCTCAATCCCTCCATGAAATTTTGATTTCCTTACATATTCAGGAAGCCCTAGGAGTCCCCTAAGTGTATGCATTGGTGTCGTGTCGGGTTTCATGAGTTTCGTGTCCATTTGGACACGTATCAAGGGTGTAGCCTAGGTGTTTGTCGAAATGCCCAAGAGGGGATTTCGATCTCGTTTTGGAAAGTTTTTAAATAGGAATTTAGGTTTTGATATTGCTTATTGGTTTCTGGTTGACTGAGGTGATGTTTGTGTTATGTCGGGTCGTTTTGGACACGCGACACGCACGTTTCCGCACACACAGCAGTCCCCTGCTACTCGGGGCCTGTAGCGGACACGATATGAAATGTTTTGACACAACACTTGACACGCCTCTTGGGGCAGTGACTGACATGTCACCCACTAAGTTTCAGAGGGACTCGTGTCGTATCGGATACGCAATCGCGTGAGCACGCGATTTGCACTGCACTGCACGAGCGTGCAAGTGCTGTCCGATACGAGCTTCGTGTCCTTCGTGGACACGTCGTGATGGTGTTTCAGGGACACGACTGTGTAGCCCTACTATAGGCGAACACAGGGACACGTGCACGAGGACACTGGTGTCGTGTATCGGGTGCACGAGCCTGTGTAATGTCCGTACGACGCTGCACTGAATATACGTGTCTGTGTGTGTTTCTACCTGATTTGACACCTCGTGTCCAAATGTTTGGACACGAGTAGACTCGTGGGACACCTACATATATACACAAACCTATTTCAGTGATTAATTTGATGTTTATTGGACATTTAGATTCATATACAAGTGTGATTACATTGCTACATTCCTGAGTTGATGTTTGTTCTAAATTTGATTCTCAAGATTAGTTGGGTTGATTTCAGTTTGACTTTGAATTCTGATTTGGGATTGAATTATCAGTTCTGATACTTAATACTGTGTGACCCAGATTTCCAGCCTGATCCACTAGTTTAGAGACTGAGGCTCCCTAATCTAGGTTTTCTATTTTCTGTCATTTGAGATCTAGATTGTATATACTCTTTCTTTTCAGTACTAGAGTCTTGTTTGAGCTGGATGTTCTGATTTGTTATGTCAGTAGACACTTAGACTCTCAGGTTGTATTTATGTGATTTTTCCTTCATTCCAGTATTTATCTATCCATTTTCTATCTTTCATTCTGCTTTAGATGTGATTGAGACTGTATATTGCTATGTCACCTCCATTCGGAGTGTATATACTGTACAGGTACCTTTATATTGTTAGATGATTGACCTAGGACAGCGTTCTACCGTCGACACTGCGGCGTAGGCTGGGCATTGTTACGTTCTTGTGCCCTTACTCTAGGGTGCGGGTCGTGACACGTTTTTAGTGGTGGCCCATGCAGGTCGAGTTTATGTAATGGTATTCGAACTAGAGTATCACTACAGCCTGCAGTAGGATTAGGATTATTTTTTTAGAGGTACTCAATCACATTAGGAAAAACTCTTAATCAGATTTCTTTGTCTAAAATTGTTGCTTATTAACCTCCCTTTGAATATAAACTGTCCTCCTTTGAATTTTTTACTTCATTCTCAGAAATTGTTTCTTGTTTTGATCTGTTTTCATGATGGTTATGAAGACACGATCTCATCGCTTCTGTTTGGGGGATACTATCGAGAGGCTGGCCACCTCTCGTCCTGTTCATCAGGGCCTCGAGACCGCAGTTTCTGTTGTGCCGACTCAGGTTGGCATTTCTGTTACATTGGAGGTGCACCTCTATCTGTACAGAGATTTTCTCCCGTCATTTCTGACTTCTCTCAGCAGCGGTGATTCATGCAGCATCAGCAGCAGACCAAGGGAAACTAGCAGGGCGAGCTATCGTCAGGACAGTCAAGGATGCACAGGCCATTGGAGATCTAGTTGCAGGTTCCGTTCTTTTGATTTCATTTCCGCAATTGCCTCTTATAGCTGTCTTGAAATTCAATTCTCCCTGTTCCTTGTTGATTTATCAATTTTGTCCTGTTATTTTTGGTGTTATGTTGATTTTCTTCTGAGATAAATCACATGGGCTAGGTCACCTAAATCATGGGATCTAGAATCTTCAATGGTTGTGTTAGTTGGCATAGTGAGGACATGTAGTCAGATTTTGGATGTATTTCTCGGGTATAGGAATTTAAGGTTTTCGCCGTCGCATGCGACAATGTGAAAATTTTAAATACCATAATTCTAGAGGTATGTGCCTTAGTCGAGGACTCTGTGATTATCGTAGCCTTGCTCACTAGCACGACGAAGATTCTGAGTATCATTATTTTGGACAGACGCATATGATTATCTGACGGTATGTTTGAGACTTTGATTGTGGGGTGTTTGACCTAAAAGGACTGTTACCATCTTAATTTCGAGGACGAAATTTTTATAAGGTGGGTAGGATTGTAACACCCAATTTTCCAGATGAGGGTAATTTTGAAATTTTGTAATTATAATTATTATTTAATGGTATTTATTTTATGTTATAATTTTTAGTGATTTTTAATTATTTTTAAACTATTTAAATTCATGACTTATGATTTGGTGTCTTGCTAGTGTTCATTTCCAGACTGAGGGGTATTTTAGTCATTTTTATAATTTTAAGAATTATTTAGGATTATTAATTATTATTTAAATTTATTAGAATTAATTAGAATTTATGAGAATTTTTAGGAATTATTTGAGATAGTTTGAACTAGGTTGACTTTTGACTAGTGTTGACTTTGTAGACCTACCTAGAAGTTAACCCTAGTTAGTGGGTCATGGTTAGGTCAAGTGACTCTAGTCTAACCTAGCCTAGCACTTGGTTTAAGTCATTTTAGCAATAGGATTAGGAAGTCACAAGTCATGACTTATGGTTTTAGAACTTTGATTAAGTTTAATCCTCATTAGCTTTGTAACTTGGCCCAAGGCCCAATAGTTTGACAAAACCCTAACCCTAAGCCTTAGTGGCCAGCCACACCCCTCTACCTAGGGATTCCCCATATAAAACCCCTCCCAATCTAGGGTTGCCTCTTTCTTAGGAAGAGCCATAATTTCAAGAAGGTGAGTTTTATGTCGTTTAATTTCTAGAGCTCCTTTCCTATTCCTTTTTCTTTCTAAATTGTTCCAATAGGTCCTAATAGGACTGTTATTGCTGTTGTTGAGCTCTCTTTTCAGTGGAAAGTTGTTGTGGATTGATTGGGTCATCAAGTGGAGAGCATTGAATAGGGGTTTTATTTGAAAGTTCAACAATAGGTAACTCCTCAATCCCTCCATGAAATTTCGATTTCCTTACATATTCAGGAAGCCCTAGGAGTCCCCTAAGTGTATGCATTGGTGTCGTGTCGGGTTTCATGAGTTTCGTGTCCATTTGGACACGTATCAGGGGTGTAGCCTAGGTGTTTGTCGAAATGCCCAAGAGGGGATTTCGATCTCGTTTTTGGAAAGTTTTTAAATAGGAATTTAGGTTTTGATATTGCTTATTGGTTTCTGGTTGACTGAGGTGATGTTTGTGTTGTGTCGGGTCGTTTTGGACACGCGACACGCACGTTTCCGCACACACAGCAGTCCCCTGCTACTCGGGGGCTGTAGCGGACACGATACGAAATGTTTTGACACAACACTTGACATGCCTCTTGGGGCAGTGACTGACATGCCACCCACTAAGTTTCAGAGGGACTCGTGTCGTATCGGACACGCAATCGCGTGAGCACGCGATTTGTACTGTACTGCACGAGCGTGCAAGTGTTGTCCGATACGAGCTTCGTGTCCTTCGTGGACACGTCGTGATGGTGTTTCAGGGACACGACTGTGTAGCCCTACTATGGGCGAACACAGGGACACGTGCACGAGGACACTGGTGTCGTGTGTCGGGTGCACGAGCCTGTGTAATGCCCGCACGACGCTGCACTGAATATACGTGTCTGTGTGTGTTTCTACCTGATTTGACACCTCGTGTCCAAATGTTTGGACACGAGTAGACTCGTGGGACACCTACATATATACACAAACCTATTTCAGTGATTAATTTGATGTTTATTGGACATTTAGATTCATATACAAGTGTGATTACATTGCTACATTCCTGAGTTGATGTTTGTTCTAAATTTGATTCTCAAGATTAGTTGGGTTGATTTCAGTTTGACTTTGAATTCTAATTTGGGATTGAATTATCAGTTCTGATACTTAATACTGTGTGACCCAGATTTCCAGCCTGATCCACTAGTTTAGAGACTGAGGCTCCCTAGTCTAGGTTTTCTATTTTCTGTCATTTGAGATCTAGATTGTATATACTCTTTCTTTTCAGTACTAGAGTCTTGTTTGAGCTGGATGTTCTGATTTGTTATGTCAGTAGACACTTAGACTCTCAGGTTGTATTTATGTGATTTTTCCTTCATTCCAGTATTTATCTATCCATCTTCCTATCTTTCATTCTGCTTTAGATGTGATTGAGACTGTATATTACTATGTCACCTCCATTCGGAGTGTATATACTGTACAGGTACCTTTATATTGTTAGATGATTGACCTAGGACAGCGTTCTACCGCCGATACTGCGGCGTAGGCTGGGCGTTGTTACGTTCTCGTGCCCTTACTCAAGGGTGCGGGTCGTGACAATTTTTCCTTCATGATCAGTTATAGGAAGTCTAATTATGTATGCTCAAGTATGTAAGCATCAGGATATTGCGTACATATTAGGATGTTAGGCAGATATTTAAGCAAACATGGATGGATCATTGGATAGCAGCCAAACTACTTAAGTAATTAATAGAGAACAAGAAATTATATGCTCTTTCTAGGAGATTGAATAATTCTGGAGATCATAAGGTATTCCGACTCCGATTTTGTTGGATGCCAACACAGCAGGAGATCCACATCAGGTTATGCTGACTAAAGAGATATATTTTGGATAAGTGTCAAACATGCACTCATAATTTTTTTCACCATGACAGCAAGGTTTATAGCATGTTGTGAGGCATCTATTCATAGAATATAGTTGTGAAATCTTGTCATAAGGTTGCGCCTACAGGAGAGGGTGTTGAAAGACCACTCAAATTATTGTGTGACAATGAATCAGCAATACTGTATTCCAATAACAACAGAAACTTGTATAAGTCAAAGGATATTGACATGAAGTTTCTAGTTGGGAAGGAAAGAATTCAGAATAGTTTTAATAGCACATTAGGACAAACTCCATGTTAGCGGATCCGCTCACAAAAGTATTATTATCCAGGATCTTTCATGAGCATACTGCTCATATGAGTGTTATCTTAATTAAGAATATGGCAATACAGTGGGAGTTTGTATTTTATGTATTTGGGTGCTATTTGGTTTTGGACACATTTATGTATTAAAGTATTTTGGACATTTATCTGATCAGATATATGGAAATTCAGTTCATTCTGTTTTCATTATGTTAAAGTATTGATCTCATTAAAGTTAAGGAGGACCAATTGGAAATAGACATGTATTGATCATATTGCGTATAATTTCCATGCTACGCATCCATGATTGATCTATGTCGTTTAGCTATATTGGTATATGTGACCAATGATGGTTTAGTTACACTATATGTGACGAATGCCGCTTTGATCCTATGTTGTGTGGTTAATGGACGAGATTATCCGGATATATCCTAAGGATTAAGATAGCAATTTATGAGCTCACTAAGGTTAACACAATTATAAGGTTACATATGTGGCCCAGTGGGAGATTGTTGGATTATTTAATAATATGGGGCCACACATGTAAAACTAATTGTGTTGGACTATCTAAATAATTAAGTCAAATTAAAGTGGTCTATTTGAAAATTGGCTTAAGGGTATAATTGTCATGGAATTAATGTGTAGATACCGGAGATAATTCTAATTTGATGAGGGGCAAAATTAGAAATATCAACACACACACACACACACACACACACACACACACACACACACACACACACACACACACAGAGTGTGTGTGTGTGTGAGTGTGTGTGTATGTGTGTGTGTGTGTGTGTGTATTCATTAGGGTTATGGTCCCCAACTTATACGGCCACCAAAAGAGAGGTTTTCTCTTTTTTTTCTTCTGCATCCCCATCAACAGAAAGAGAGGGACAAAGGATTCAGATTCCTCTTTGTCATTAAGGGTCGTAGCAAGTTGGAAGATCGAACCCAATAAAAGAGACGTTCGCTTCAAGATCCATCAAGTCTAGCAATGGATTCAGGTATGCTTCCGCAATTTTATTATGTTCTTCATCTCATGAATCGACAGGGTACAATAAATCCAACATATAGAAGTTCTCGTAAGACCAGACCTACAGTAAATATAATAAAATAAAATTCAGTACACAGTAAATATAATAAAATACAAATAAATTTTATTCTTACCTGAACTAGTGATATACATCCACAAATACTCTTGCAAGTTTTCATATTAATAAATTCAATCAACATCGCGTAGAAATATGATAAAGCAGCAGCTCCCCATGCATGACTAGTGGTTTTGGTCAAATCAGCTAAAAATGGTAGAAGTCGCACATTAACCGTATTTTCATTTGCGTCAGGAAAGATAATAGTGCCACATAAAGCGAGCAAGTACGCTCTAGTACACTGAATAATCTGAAAATAAGAAAACAAATATTTTACTAAATACTAAATAAATCCTTAAAAAATATTACTAGTTAAAATACATACTCGTATGTCATCTACGTCAACAGCCTCGTTGTCTATAGTGTGATTTAAATCCATGAAGTTTCTACGAAGTCATAAAAATGTGACAAAACTGCTACCTCCCATATCCGGTGGTGGCATAATTCCGAGATAGGTGGTAACCAGATCAGATGG
Organism: Iris pallida; assembly: GCA_029216955.1. NCBI lineage: Eukaryota > Viridiplantae > Streptophyta > Magnoliopsida > Asparagales > Iridaceae > Iris > Iris pallida. The sequence goes on from JANAVB010044218.1 coordinate 23,434,173, forward strand.
AGTAGACTGTTGGTTGAAATATATTAGGTCACCTATAATAGGCAATCCCAATATATTGGCGACATCACATAACGTGATCGTCATCTCCCCCACTGGAAGTTGAAAAGTGTTGTGTCACGACCCGATCCCAATAATCTGGGTCTAGTCGGATCATGCCCAGCCTGCACCGTTGTTGAGACGGCGGCAGTAAGCTGTTCAGTAGTAGGTAACCATACAACAACACTATATTTGTCACAACTCAACATCGGAAATAAACTTTATTAAACTTGAAATTTAAATACAAAAGAAAACTGTTCTGAAATGAAATACAGAATTTGAAATAACAAAATGCAGAAAAATAAAAATCTATCTATCGGCCGGATCATCGGCCTCAGTCCCATCGTCCTCCTGTGGGGACTCTGGCAGCACAACCGGGTACAACACAGGGTCGTAGTAGCTGTTGTAAAACCGATCTGTATCCTCCATATCCCCTAAAAATGTATCTCCAGTCAGGAGGGAGCAAAGTACAATTCATGCTAATTTAAACAGTTAAATTAAATAATAGAATCATGCAGTTCTAAATAGTTTTAAACATGAACAGTTTTCAACAGTAAAACAGTGATTTGAACAGGTAATGAAATATGACCGGCTTAGGTTTGTTACAGTAATGGATAAGGGGTTTTGTTACAGTATGGTCATAATCATTACGCTATTCCCCCAGTCCCCAGTAGTTACAGTACTCTCGGAGAGAGTTTCGTGTTTGCATCGTGGTTTAAACTTGCAATAAAGCGATTAAATAAATAACTGTAAACTAACATAAACTATACTTGCCTCAAGGAAATGACTGGAGAGGTAGAAAACTTCGAGACGAGAAGTTAGAGTCGTCCTCGAATTCCTACATTCGAGAGATAGACTCAGATATTAGGTTTACCAACTTAGCTACGCTAGTTGAAATCTCTATTTGCGTCCTAGTCCAATTTTAGTTCTTTAATTAACCAAACACAGAAAAATACGATTATTGTGCGTTGATTTAATACGAGGGAAAAAGATTGTTTTAACTTTGAAATCGGAAAACATCGTCGCTGCCAGATTATTTTAGAAAAACTTGGTATTTTCTATAAATATAAATATAAAACTAATTTTCTTATTTAGTGAGAAATACGTGACTTTTTAATTAATACTAAACTTGTCAATTTTAGGTGAGAAAATATTAATTAATTACGAAAACATGGGTTTCACATGTTGCGTTCGGGCCACCAACGCTCAACAAGACTTACAACAAGATGAACGTCGTGAATGAGAAATTTAATCTGGTCTAAGTATTGAAATCCGAAAGAATGCACCAAGGCCTTTTGAGCGTCGTTTAACACCCACGTGTTATATCGTCTCTCTTTCCGCCAATTTTTATGCTCTCGGAGACGTAATTCCAGATCATGATTGTATAACTATTGAAAATTTTAAAAAATAACATTTTAACTATGCTAGGCATCTATTAACTAAAATTAATATTTACATAATTTAACTATTGAAAAACTAGACAATCGAGCTAATATATTATTTATTAAATTTATTGAGGTAAAATAAATTACCTTTCCGCTAAATATTTTATCGGATATATGTTTTTCACGTTGCTTCTTGATCAACTCCGTAGTCGGTCCACCGAAAATACGACCATCATTTTCGTTAGTCATCTACAATTAAAATTAATTATTAATACATAAACTATAAATATAAAAAATATAGAAAGAATGCTTACCTTGGTCGGGTAAAGAAGGGAAAAGGGAGATATGAGTTGGGATTGTGGAGAAGAGAGGGGAGGGATCTCAGTTTATTTAGGGAGATGCAACATGTGGTTTTCGTGAAACCGCGGCTTCCCCTCCCACAACACGAAACAAACAGGGGCTCCCCTCTCACAGAATGAATATATAAGGGGGGGGGGGGGTTCCCTCCCACCGCCAACGTAATTGGAGGCCCTCCAATCTGCCAAAAGAAATGGAGGATGGGCCCCACCACCAAGCGGATTCACCCCCCCCCTCCCTCCAAGCTGCCATTTGAAATGGAGTGTTCCTCCTTTGGGCCCCATATGCTCCAGGATATTCCATTTCTTTTGGAGTGGACCTCCTGGGGGGCCACCAAACCGGATTCCCTCCCTTCCCCGCCATTTGAGTTGGAGGCCCTTCCTTTGATTTGGAATTTCTCCAAACTTGTCCCTTTATACGTAATATATATAAACTTCATCCCTATAGGTGAAAAAATCTGTTAAACAATAGATTGAACAAATCCGAACAAACCGAATCGATTATCCGGTATGAATCAATTTCGGTTCAGTTCGGTTCGATTTTGTTTTTTATTTTTTTTGAATTTAGATTTATTCGGTTTTGACTATTTTGATACGGTTGAGAACTTTTTTAGGCTTAGTCCTTCAATCCTCACCCGGTTCCAATAATAATGCCAATTTTTTGCCATATAGAATAGAGTAGAAAGATTTACTGTTTTTTCCATGCCAAAAATCCTAGAGGAACTCATGAGTTCTTAATTTTTAAAACTCGCTGAATTTTATATATATATATATATATATATATATATATATATTGAAAAAAAAAATATATATATATATATATATATATATATATATATTGAAATAAGGTAATTTATTTCAAAGAGAGCAAAAAACCAGACTATATAATGCACTCAGCCAGACAGCCTCACCTCATCTAATTTACATCATGCTCAATACTATGTAATATATCCAATGGGAATGTGAATAAATTTTCAAATATTCTCCTATTACGCTCTCGTCACACGTGTCAAACTATAGCAGCTAATCGAAGACGAGCCTCTCTGAACCGCAATGAGCCTTTCTGTCTCTGGTGTAGAATCCCCTCTATAGCTTCCCGGATGGGTACTGAGCCAGCATTGCCTCCCTGTATTTTATGTAGTTCTTCTTGCCAAATAGTTGATGCTATCGGGTAGGATAGGAAAAGGTGATCAATAGATTCGTCATTGCCAAATAGTTGCTGCCTACAAGCCTCTCTTTGGAACTGGTCACCGGCCAAATCCAGGAGACTACGAGTAATCCAGGGGTCAAGCCACATACCAGTGCTTTCCCCATTGTAAATCACCCTGTTGATGGCTCCCTTGAGAAGTGTTCGGTTACGAATAATAGTTTTGAATGTGACCGACTCATTATTGTTGAGCCGGTACGTCCAAAAATTATCACACTTGAGATACCGATTACTCATCCATACCGATCGACCACAATGTCCCGCCTTTCAAAAATTTCCAGACACGCTTCAACCCCGCAGCATTCCGAAGTGATTGGAATGATCGCAGCCCGACGCCACCCTCCTTATATGGACGATAAAGATTATTCCATGCCACTGCTTGTAGACCTCCTCGTCAGATAAAATTAGCGCACATGCTCTCAATCTTCCTTGCAGTATCTCGTGGTAGTAGCAAGGCTTGCAGACAGAAGGATGTAAGTGATATGATGACTGACCGTACCAGTTCGATGCGTCCCCCAAACGATAGACTTTGGGCCTGTCATCCTTCCATCCGTTATTATTTTTTTTTTGATTTTTTTAAGAAAATAAAGAGAACAATAAAATAATTTTAATGTTAGTAGAATCAGAGTGTTATATTAATATTGTAAATTTTAATTTTGATTCTTATTAATTTATTTTAGTAGAACTTTTTTTTAATACATTTGCCCCAACATACAATTGGATTACTAGTAACAAAAGATAAAATATAGATTATTTTTTATTACTACCCACACATACGTACACGTTTTGACGGTTGGGAGGATCGAATCTTGCTAATCCCGTTTGATGTTTACGCTATTCTAATGTTCGTGCTGATTTCCAAACTACAAGCACTGGCAGGCGAAAATATAGATCCAATAACAATGCGTGCCGAGACTAATAACATGTTTTCTTGCGAGAGTTATAGGTGCACTAAGTAATATCACATAACATTCAAACTTATCAACATTTTCAAAATTTAAAAAAAGGCATCCGACATGAAAAGATACAAATAATAAACTTGTTGTAATTCATATGGCCTTTCATTTCATCTTCTTGTAACATACAAAAAGATTTTTGGCATTTCGTTTCTTCATAACCCCCAACCTCTCTTCCTATATAAAGAGATGTTGGGATAGCTTGTAATATGCACTTGTATGGTTGATAATATACGAGAAAGCTTCGTCTCCGTGTATTTGAGCTTTTGCCTTACGACACGTTATCAGCACTTTGCTCGTGCAACGCCGGAGACCCGACGTACCGTTGGTTTTTTTTACCTCCTTCCACCGTACGGTAAGAAAGGTAATATTTTTGACATATGAACATTTCTTGACATCTTGTTCATTTGCAACAAATTTTTTTTCTTCAGCATCGGAAAAGAAATATTTTTGAGTAATATGAAGAGCATGCAATATCATTCTTCTATATAAATTTTGTTCTGGTCTGCTTGTTAAAGAAAACCATGCATGTGTTTTTTCTCTGGTTTAATCCTAGTTTATTTAATTCAATGGTCCGGCCTACCGGATCGGAACCAGCGACCTAAGGATTAATCTGACCAACAATCCTTATGTTCTATAAGTTTTTTATTTTCAAAATTCAATGTTCTGGATTATGTTATTAATCAATGTCCTTATTAGAACATTGTTATTAATCATCACATTCTTCTTTTAGTTCTGACTTATAAGTACTATCAGAAGAGAAAGAGAGTTGAATTCTTTGTATGCAATTTTTTTTCTTAATTAACTTTGTATTGTAGACTGGTTTCTGTTAACTTCTTTGGTTTGCATATACTCACTTCACATGAGATTATTAATAACAATTGTAGATAATAAATATTCCAACAGAACTATTGTTAGCCAGTTTGTTTGTATTGGAATAATATAGATATACAATCCTTCAATAATCGTCAAAGTGCAATTTAAATGCTAACATTTTTTTTGGTAATGATGGATTTGAGCGCCTCAGCGCCATCTGCGCCCCGACAAGCACCTCAGTAGCATTTTTTTCTTTATGTTACTCAGTGAATTATTGTAACAGATGGGTAGTAAAAATTGTATTTTTTTTCTCGCTATTTTTTTGGCGTCGCTTCATTAGACGTCGGAAAAATAGTTGACATTTTTTGGTGCCGCTTGCTTAGGCACCAATTCTTTTGTGTGCTGTTGCTTGCTTATATTGTACATTTTTTTGCGTAATTACGGAAAAAACAAACTTGAAAATTTTGAAAAATGGTTTTGGCTACATAAACAAATTCTGGCATCGCCAAATTTGGGCCTTCCAAAATAAAATTTTTGGCTAATTTTTTTTAAAAGCAACGCTCATTTTGAGCACACACTAAATTGTCACATATTTTGCACTGTTCGCAAATAGTGTGAATTTCTTGAAAAATCTTATTTATTCTTACATTTGAAATTTTTTTTTACGAAGTCTCTCCGAATAGGCTCACCTATTTGGGTATGATGTCAGAAAGAACTTGGGGCTTGGTTTTTAAGAGGTCCCTGGTGACCCTCCTCCTTCATTTTTTCGCCTGGTCATATTCACGTAGAGCTACCGGATGGGGTTGACCGAAAATTATTTTTTTCTCAAATTGTATTTATACTTATGCATTTTTGCAAGCAAATAATTTGCCTCTATATCGGCCCGTCGATCGTTAAAAGAGGATTTTTTTAACAAAAATTGTTTTTTCAAAACCATTATTTTATCTACAATTGTTTGTTGTCACTTATGCAAACCAAATACATATGAACCTGTCGTTTTATATGATGATTGATCAAGATTTTTCTCCTGTTGTAGAAAAATGTCGATCAAGATTGATTTTCTCATCCTTGAAGCCTCTGCCAAGAACTACTTGGACTGGATGTAATGCCCCGCTCCGCACGGCGCATTACGCTGAAGCGTTGACTCAACGAGTCGCGTGGACCGAAAGAATGTATCGATGAAAAACGATACGAAAGCTAAGTTGTCCCGAGCAACGCATCGAACTGAGTTAATGCAAAAAGTTGCCTTGTCCCGAAGAATGCATCGAGTGAATCGATACGAAGCGCCGCATTGCCCCGAAGGATGAGTGCATTGAATCGGCTCGAAGATTCTAAGAAATCGAATCGACCAAGGCGCAAGTCCAAATCGAAGCAAGTATTGATTTTAGTTGGTTTCGTGTGCAGGTCATACTTTGACGGGAAAATATTAGAGATCGATCTTTTACAATATTTAGTAAAGGGTCCGCGAAACCAAATCGTCGCCTTGCGATGGGCAGAGACTTGGGCACGCTAAGGCAAATTGGGCGTATAACTCAGCGAAGCACGAAGTGCTCAAATGGCTAAGTCAGGAGAGTGGCCGTGCAACAAAGTTAGGGAATCGAGCCGCATCGGCTCGGCGAAACGACGAAGGCGTATCGACTCAAGGTGGGAGGATTGACTTCTTTTACTCCTTCATTCGATAAGTCAAATATATCATTGTATGCTAAAGTTAACCTGTCGACGCCACGGGCGTGGCCCGATCGGAGATAAATCATAGTGTGAGTCGAGCACTAAGTTAGAACAATTGAACTGATACGTGCATCATATGCACGAGTCGCTATGGAACATTGGATATCGCTAAGGCGAGCGCCTCGGTGCGCAAGCCGTAAAACATGGGATAACTGTACTCGGCGAGTGCCTTAGTGCACGAACCATACCGTGCCTTTGATGTACGAGTTAGACGGCTAGAACATTGAAAGACAATAGGCGAGCGCCCTAGCGCGCGAGCCCCGAATATTGAATGCTAAGTTATAGAACATTGGAAATACGGTCGAAATGTGCCTACGTGCACGGAATAATAAAAGATGGCTTCGTTGCGAGAGAATGCAGTTGTGGCATGAATGTGGCAGAACTGTCGGCTATGACATGGTGCCTCTAAAGGTGTTCGAGACCTTCGGGTCGTTCCGTTGACGAGCATTGAGTTGAGGCACGATGCCATTGAACCATTGAAACGAAGTATGAAACGTAAGAACACAGAAAGTTAACGGAAGAGACGCGAGATGATAAAGTCTGAGTCTTGGACTCAAGGCTATGCTTGGTTGTTTGAATGATAGTGCGTTGCATGGTCGAATGGGATGGGCTTGAGAATTTCTCGTGATAATAGCCCGTGCACGGGTGTTTCCCTCCGAACGGGTGCACCGGGGCACCGGGACCGTTCGGCCTAGGAGGGATGTTAATCTTTGATAGGCGCACATCTGCGAATCGTCCGATTAGCTCTCGGTCGTAAATGTGAGAAGCCGCAAATGATGGTAGGCACGCGGTAAGTTTTGGTTGTTGGGGTAGCAACCCAACCCGTAAAACGTCGGGCTACCCAAATTCGAGAGAGAAAAGAAGGAGAGAAAAAAAAGTAAGGAATGATAAAAGAGAAACTCCTTTAGTCCATTCCGGCGCGGATACGCCCACGACCTTCATATAGTTAAGGAACGATGGGTCGAAAGTGTAGGCACAGATGCGTCTCGCATAAAGATCCTGCTTAAAGATGCACAATAACATGACAGGGAAGGATTACGGCGTATTCACCTTGCGTCGGTGCAAGGGCGAGTGCGTCGACTTGGTAAGTCGTGCCACGAATCAAACACGAGATTGCTTGTTTGTTTGCCTATTCAATTCGATAACATGCTGCTATGATAAATGCTTTACGCTTTCGAAGATGCCATGAAATTGACCCTAAGGAGAACATAGCAAGATCATAAGCTAAGTTGCATGATTCAACATAAAGATTAAAATATCGGTTTGGAAAGATGATCTTTGCTTCAGTACATGCGAGGACGAACGTACTGATCCCCCACCAGCTTCATGCAGGGTGCAGGGAATGGATTGCTCGCGGCGAAGCGTTGCTTGAACTTGTTAAGGCTTGGAATGCCGAAGCGCATTGAAGCGTGCTATCGCATTGACGCTCGGACTACGCAGCTGGATTGATGCGGCCGAGATATAGAAGGCATGATGTATGGAACGGTGAAATCCTTTGTGGGTAAGAGAGAACCTGAGTGTTGTAGCCAATCTGGCATATATTGTTAGGCTATCGAAGCCTTTGTAATCTCAGTTTCAGATATCAATAAAGAGAATTATTTCGTATACTCTGTTTTCCTATCGTTGTTAATATCAAACCAAAAGATAACCATTTGAGAACTTGTCATCTTGCCTTGCACGAGCGAAACTCCAGGCTCGTGCGGCATCACGTCCCTGCGAGGATGATGATTCGAGTGATTCCGGGTCGGGGCGTGACACTGGACGTAAGACATCCAGAACCATGTAGATGTGCAGGGCCTCTTGGACGTCATCTATAACGAGGAAGAGCATAAAGTGGAAGTCACTCGCTCAATGAACGCCAAAGCGATGATTCTATTCTGCAGGCATTTATCTGACGCCATGAAGACGGAGTTCATTGAAATCTCCTCGTCGAAGGCGCTATGGGACTCTCTGAAAGAGCACTTCGACCACCAGAAAACCATATGGCTGCCTGAAGCGCGCCATGACTGGTTAAACCTGTGCTTCCAAGACTTCAAAAGTGTAACTGATTACAACAATGAAGTCTGCAGGATTCGATCACTTCTCTAATACTGCGGTGAGATATTAACCGACAGTGATCTTTTGGAGAAAACATACACCACATTTCCTTCCACTGACAACTTGCTCTAGAAGCAATACCGTCAGTCTAAGTACACCAAGTTTCCCGAGCTCATCATCCAGCTTTTACTAGACGAGAAGAACAGTCTCATTTTAATAAGAAACAACAATTCTTGTCCTGTTGGAACAAAGGCAATTCTAATGCCTAATGCAAATGCTCTCCATGGACCAAATCCATGATGGAAACGAGACAAGGGCCAGTCGTCCCAACCAAGGAACAGATGCGAGTTTAAGTCTCGCCACCCAAAGCGAGGTTCTAACAAGAACCAAGGACCTTTGACTCCTAGGCAGTCTCATGGTAAGAACCAACGGGCCAGTCGTCCCAAAGCGAGAGTGGAAGGCCAAGCGCCTACTCTCTGCTACAAATATGGTGCATATGGTCATATACAACAGAATTGCAGGGCGACCCCCCCAAGAAGTTGATAACTATCACAAGGGGCGCCGGGCCGAAGCAAATCTGGTCAACGAGTGCGAAAATCTAAATCTTGAGACCCCCGATTTTATAGCAGAAATGGAAGAATGATTCTCCATTTTCTCTCTATATTTGATTTAAGTCATAAAACTTTTGGTGGTTTGTATTTTCTGTTTTCTCGATAAATTAAAGTTCTAATTCGAGCACTTTCCTCAAACGTGTGACAAACTTTAATTTTCTTTACTTATAGGTATGGACCACGGGGCAGTAGATTGTCTGATTGATAGTGGAACGACTCACGCTATCTTGAGAGATAAATCATACTTTATCTCCTATACGCCTAAAGTAACCTCAGTGACAACCATTTCAGGACCCTCAACCCTTGTTCAAGGTTTTGGCAAAGTCCATTTTTTGTTGTCCAATGGTACTCTCGTTGAAGTATCAGAGGCCTTATATTCTCCAAGGTCCAGTCGTACCTTACTGAGTTTTAAGGATATTTGAGAAAACGGATTTCATGTTGAAACTGCTCGAAAACATGGCTTCCAGTATCTTTTCATTACCTCCACTCAGTACGGCCAAAAGTGTATCATGGAGAAGTTAAAAAGTCTTTCAAGTGGTTTGTATCTCACTACGATACAACACATCGAGAGTAATCTCATCATTCGCCAAGCGCCAGTTGATGAGAGGACTTTTATGCTATGGCATGACCGGCTGGATCATCCGTGTCAAAATACGATGCTTCGCACTATGAATGTATCACATGGGCATCCTCTTGGAGGAAAGAATTTCGTTATACATCCAAAAAGCCTATGCCAAGCTTGCTCAATTGGGAAGATGAATCTCAAGCCACTGCATGTGAAACCTACGAGATTAGTTTCTCAATTCCTTGAGAGAATTCATGGAGATATTTGTGGACCAATCCAACCAACATGCGGAGCATTTAAATACTTCATAATTTTGGTTGATGCATCGACTAGATGGTCACACGTAGTGTTGTTGTCCACCTGAAACGCAGCGTTTCCTAAACTCTTCGCCCAGATCATTAAGTTAAGGTCTCACCATCCGAATTATCCGATAAAGTCTATTAGACTTGATAATGCCGCAGAGTTTACATCGAGGACTTTCGATGACTATTGCATGACTTTGGGAATAAATCTTGAACATCCTGTTGCGTATGTTCATACCTAAAATGGCCTAGCAGAAGCTTTTATAAAGCGACTGCAAGTGATAGCGCGGACCTTGGTTATGCGCACCAAACTCCCACTATCTGCATGGGGCTATGCAATTTTGTACACTGCAAATTTGGTCCGTCTGAGGCCCATGGCCACCCAACCACTTTCCGCGCACCAGCTGGTTAATGAATGTGAGCCTGACATCTCATATTTATGCGTGTTTGGGTGCCTAGTCAATGTTCCAATTGAGCCGATAAGGCGTTCAAAATTTGGACCTCAGAAGCGACGAGGAATATATGTTGGTTATAACTCCCCGTCCATCATTCTCTATTTAGATCCCTTGACAGGCGATCTCTTTACCGCGAGACACGCGGATTGTGACTTTGATGAGACAATCTTTCCGTCGTTAGGGGGAGAAATGCACGCTAACGTTGATGAGAAACGACGTGAATTAGCGTGGCATGTGCCCGCTGTTGCTCATCATGATCCTCCCTTTGCATATAGTGATAAGGAAGTGCAGAGGATTCTAGGTCTGCAAGATATTACAAATCAAATGCCAGACGCATTTAGCGACCTAGCAAAAGTCACGAGATCAATTATACCTGCTGTAAATGTGCCTGCAAGGATAGACGTCCCTGAGAGACGCCATGTTCCTGTGAAACATGTTGCTCCAGTCGAACCCGCCGAGCAAATGACGCTGCCATCGGCCGTCCAGTCCGCCGCTATTCCCAAGAAGAAGGGAAGACCGGTTGGTTCCAAAGATGTTCTGCCCCGGAAGCGGAGAAATCTTGTTAAAAGCGTTTTACCACATGAGATCATTAAGGATCACGGCGATGTATTAGAAGAGCGCGTTCCTGATGAAACGCCTATTCCTAATAATACCGATAACCTCGAAATATCCGTCGAGTATGCTAGCTTATACGATATTTTGAAGCAAAATAAAACTGTCATCGATGATGTGTTCATATACTCAGTGGCTACTGACATTATGAACAATAATGACATAAAACCTCGTAGTGTTGCCGAATGTCAATGACGAACGAACTGGACACAATGGAAACAAGCAATCCAGGCTGAACTAGACTCCTTAGCGAAAAGAAACGTATTTGGACCTCTTGCTCCAACACCACCCAATGTTAAACCAGTTGGTCACAAATGGATTTTCCTAAGGAAGCGTAATGAGAGAAATGAGATTGTGCGATACAAGGCTCGCCTTGTGGCGCAAGGCTTCTCACAATGCCCTGGAATTGATTACAAGAAGACGTATTCTCCCGTAATGAACGTTATAACGTTCCGCTACTTAATCAGTTTAGTAGTTTTCGAAAAACTGAATATGCAGCTCATGGATGTGGTCGCAACCTATCTCTATGGGGATCTGGATACAGAGATATACATGAGAGTCCCTGATGGACTAAATATGCCTGAATCAAGTAGTTCCCGACCACGGAACGCGTTCTCGATTAGACTGAGGCGTTCGCTATATGGATTGTAACAATCCGAACGAATGTGGTATAACTGCCTAAGCGAATACTTGATCGGTTTGGGATACATTAATAACGAACTTTGCCCATGCATGTTCATAAAGATAACCACTTCAGGATACGCAATCATCGTGGTCTATGAAGATGACATGAATCTCATAGGAACCGAAAAAGACTTGTCAGAAACTGCTGATATCCTGAAGAGGGAATTCGAGATGAAGGATCTTGGGAAGACACGGTTTTTCCTCGGCCTGCAGATCGAGCACCGTAAAGATGGAATTCTTGTCCATCTAGTAAACTATACCCAAAAGGTGTTGAGACGCTTTAGTCATTTTGACGTTAAGCCGTCCGCTACTCCCATGATCGTCTGCTCTCTAGACATTACTAAGGACCCATTTCGTCCAAAGGAGGACGACGAAGAGATATTGAGTCATGAGTGCTCTTATCTGGGTACAATAGGCGCTTTATTGTACTTGGCCTAATGTACTAGATCGGACATCTCATTTGCTGTGAATTGCCTAGCTCGACACAGCACCGCGCCAACACGCCGCCATTGGAATGGCATAAAAGACATTTTTCGCTACCTTAAGGGTACTACGGACTTGGGCTTGTTCTATCCCTACGTGGTTTTGAGTGAGTCCAACTCTCTTGGCACTCGAAGCAACGTGACCCTTGTTGGCTACGCCGATGCGGGATACTTATCTGATCCGCACAAGGGGCGTTCCCAATCAGGTTATGTCTTTACCATTGGGAACACGACGATTTATTGAAGGTCTCGCAAACAGACCTTAGTGGCTACTTCAACGAACCACTCTGAGCTACTCGCGCTCTATGAGGCAACTAGAGAGTGTGTATAGCTTCGAGCTATTATTGGCCATATTCGAAGTACATGTGATCTTCCATATGACCCAGATGAACCTGTTGTCGTCTATGAGGACAATACCGCTGTTATTGATCAAGCGAAATATGGTTACATCAAAGGGGATGCTACCAAGCACATATCGCCCAAGTTGTTCTTTACACATGAACAACAAGCGCTTCAGAAGATTGAAGTACAACACATTGGATCGGAGAATAACCGTGCAGACTTGTTCACCAAGTCGATGCCAAAACACTCGTTCCAGAAACATGTCAGAGCGATTGGACTTAGGAAGCTTTCAAAGCTAGCCTATGTTAAACATGTTTCCTGTACCCTGTTGTGTGCATGTGAGGGGGAGCGCCCCAATGAGCGCCTCCAAACGCCCTGTTGTGCGTATATCTCGCTCCCTGTCGAGTGCAAGTGAAAAGGGGAGCATCCTGATGTATGCTTGTGTACTTTTTCCCTTAGACCAAGTTTTTTTCCATTGGATTTTCCTTGGCAAGGTTTTTAACGAGACACGGTTCAAATCCCTTATTCACTAAGGATTATTATAATCATGGGGAGTATCCAGTTGTATACTTCTAAACCATCGTGTACTCTTTTGTCCTTCGATCAGCGGTTTTTTCCACTGGGTTTTTCCTGACAAGGTTTTGACGAGGCACCTTTGCAATGGTTAGTTTACCCCCATCACACTGACCTGTATGTACTCTTTTGTCCTTCGACCAAAGTTTTTTTGCCACTGGATTTTCTTTGGCAAGGTTTTGACGAGGCACAAGTAAATGGTCAAACTTGAAGATGCAAGCTATAGACAGACGAAGAAACTCAGAGATGTTTACAAGCAGAATTTCAGGAGAGCTAAGGGGGAGTGTTGTAACTCATATGGCCCTTCATTTCATCTCCTTGTAACATACAAAAAGACCTTTGGCCTTTCATTTCTTCATAACCCCCAACCTCTCTTCCTATATAAAGAGAGGTTGGAATAGCTTGTAATATGCACTTATGTGATTGATAATATACGAGAAAGCTTCGTCTCCGTGTGTTTGAACTTTTGCCTTACGACAAAACTAAATTTATACTGTGAAACCCGTATCCTGCATTAATTAGATTAATTTTATTTTTTTTGTTAATTTGTCTCAATGGATATAAATATTTGTTAAACTAGAATAATATCATATTTAGCATTATTATTAGTAGTTCGAAACTATTTTTCAAAAAAATAATAATCTGGTTTTTGAATGCTGACCTGACCCGAGCCGGGACCAGTTCGACCCGCACCCTGATCCCGATTTCCTAACCCAATCTCTTCCTCTTAATTTTTGTTTATAGATTTAATTTCTATTGTTATTATTATTAAAAAAAGATTTTTAAAGCCCATGGCCTGGTCTCCCCATATCCAGGCCTTCTTCCCACATTTCTATCACAATTTGCTCTTCTCCACACTTGGGAAAACCTCTCCACATTATTAATCCCACTCCCCACACTTTCTCCACACACCAGAACACAATTTCTCCTCACTCCTTATATTCCCCACCTCTTCATCACCTAACCTAACTCCTTTTTCCCCCTCTCACGTGAACTAGCAGCTTCTTCCCCATTTTTAACCAACCCACCATCACCTCACTTTTCCCTCTCTCCGAAACCCCATTTCGTCGACCCTCTCCTGCCGAGACCCCCAACGCCGGCTCCACGCCGACCCGCGCGGCCTTGGACCCCCGGCCTTCCAGAGCGGCCTCGGACCCCCGGCCTCCCGCTCGCCCCGGCCTCCCAGGACGGCCCGCGCCCCGGCGACTTTTCGGCCGCCCCCGCGTGCACCTCCCGGCAGCCGCCGCAACCCCCGGTCGCTCCCAGCGGCGCTGGCCGCCACTGACCCCTGCGGTTCCCGTGCTCCAGCGCTGTCCTTTCCGGCGTCTCGTGCCCGACCAGCACCCCGGCGCACCCCGAGACTGTGTCCGCTGTTCTGGACAGCTCCTGTCCAGCGCTCTTCGCTGGATTTCGAGTCCGATCCGTGAATTTGCGCATCCCGAGTCCGAGGCAACCCTTCGGATTCCGTCATTTTGGGTAAACCCTGGTTAATCACAGTAGTTCGTCCCTCCCCGGTGTCGATGATGAATTGGTCCACGAGTTTCCTTTGGAAAATTCGATTTTTGGGGTAAACGTCGTTCCCGGGATTTTCGAGGAAAGTCGGGAAGTTCTTTTATTTGGTTTTTCCTATTTCTGAAACATTTTGGAAATGGTTTTCTAAATACTTTAGTTTTCGGATCTTTCCGATTATTGTGTTGTGATGTTCTGGTTTAGTTTCGGACTCCCCGAATTTGTTTTGGGTCGTTCCGAATTGATATTTGGAATATTTGTGGTTATTTTTATATATATATATCTTGGGATTCCCTGGTTTGGAATTTGCAGGAAAAATATTGGCATATTTTCCAGTTTTTGGGTTGACCAAAAACAGAGGAGATGCTGCCGGATTTTTCCGTAAATTTAATTATATTTTAAAAATAATTTTTAAAATGGATTTCGGAAAATATTAATATTTTGGTTTTGGGCGACGACCGTATTGGTTAATGGGCCCCGGCTAAGTGCAAACGAAACCGACTTCGCCCGGACGTTGAGGCATTAGCCTAGTTGACGATTGGACCATATCTGAGACTCATCAAATATTTATATTTAACTTATTTTATTATTACTATTTAATTTATTCATAATTAATTATAGGAAGTTTTAGAACTAACGACCATTTTGTCTTATTTCAATTTATGTAAATAAATTGTAATGGGCATAAGCCCAGCTGGTTGTTGGTTCTGTGGCTTGTAAATTGGTAGTGTAGGATTTTGGTTATTTGCTGATTTTGCGATTTTTTATATCAAACGCGTAAATCTAATAATAGTTATTTTCATATAAAAAGTAATAAAGTTTTCTCACATAAAATCTACAGGTTTAATATTTAAACAACGATCATGTATTTTTCACTAAAATAAGAAATTTAGTTTCATATTTATAGTTACTAAAATACAAAGTTTTAATCAAATTAAATTGGTATCGACGAGTTTTCCAAAATACAAAGTTTAAACAATCTTTCCCTCGTTATAAATTCAACGCACCAATAATCGTGTTTTTGTTCGTGTTTATTAATAAAGAATTAAAATGAATTAGGACACAATTAGAGATTTCAACTAGCGTAGCTAGATTGGTAACCCTGGTTTCTGAATCAATTTTTCGAATGTAGGAATTCGAGGACGATCCTAAATTTCTATCTCGAAGTCTTCATCCTCTCCAGTCCAGTCTATTTTGAGGCAAGTACATTTTGTGTTAGTTTACAATTATTTAGTAATCGTTTTAATGCAAGTTTAAACTACGATGCAACACGGAACTCTCTCTGAGAGCACTGACTGTAACTACTGTAACTGTTTGGGGACTGGGGGAGTAGTGTAATGATTATGACCACATCTAAAACAATAACTTAGGCCAGTATTAGCTTATCCCTCTTACACACGGGGATAAGCCGAATCGTATCAATAGGATACAACTGTACAACCCAAGTCGGTCATATTCATTGCCAATTCAAATCACACTGTTTTACTGCTAGAAAACTGTTTACTTCAAATTGTTTAAAAGGGCATGATTCTATTATTATTTTAATTATCAAATTAGCATTAATTGTACTTTGCTTCCTCCTGACTGGAGATAACATTTTTAGGGAACATTGAGGATGCTGAGCTGTTATACTGTACAACAGCTAATATGACCGGTTCTGTACCCTGTTGGAGGACGCAGGACTTGAGGCCGGCGAGCCGAACGCTTAGCTAGATTTTCTGTTTCTAGATTTGTTGTTTTAGAATTTTGTAATTTGATTTCAGCTTTTAATTCAGTTCTTTCACATTCCAGTTGTACTTATTTCAAATGTTTAATAAAGTTTCATTTCCCGAATTTTGAGTTGTGACAAATATAGATGTTGTTGTTGATTACCTGCTAATGGAACAGCTTACTGCCGCCGTCTCAACAACGGTGCAGGCTGGGCATGATCCGGTTCGACCCAATTATTTGGAATCGGGTCGTGACATGTTTTTAGTGGTGGCCCATGCAGGTCCAACAACAACTTAGGAAAACATACCTAGAAACAATTAGAACACTAAAACATTGATTTGTCACAACATAGGTCCGAATTATATATAAATAAATATTTTTGTTTGATTATAGACTGGTAGGCTACCTTGCTTATGTGTGCATCCTAAACCTTCCTGAGAATGGCCATTGACAAGACCAATCCTGCTGGCGATGAGGTGTCATCTCCGGATCATACCCCATCTCCTCAACCAAGTCCAGGGTTTATTCCCTCGCAGCTGATTGACCGTCCCCATAATGCAACTAGTGAAGTTTTTACTATACCAGCGGATCCTACCTCTTCTCAAACTGAGCTGCATTTCCTTGAGGAAGTACCCATTCCTGATGCTCCACCAGTACTAGCGAACACCTTCCAAATGGTTGCCTTATTTCAAAAAATCCTGGAGTCCCAGAAGGCTCAAGCTGAAGCCCAGCAGGAACAGATGGATATCACGAGAGAAGTCATGAAAAACGTCAATGATGTAGCCTTAGCTATCTCCAACCAAATTGTAGCGGAACCTCACCCTAGGAGGTATACCCCTGAATCTAGAAGATATTTTGGTCCCATCAAGTACTCTACTTTCCAGCAGTCTTGTCGTAAGAGGCTATTGGCTTGTGACTACTGCAAGAGGCCTGGTCATCAGGCCGTTAGTTGCCGCAAGAGATTGGGACAATGTTTGGCTTGTGGATCCGCTGAACATCGGATAAAGAACTGCCTCTTATCTCCCCATTATACCAGAGCACCTATCCCAGCAACACCTGCTACGCCGCAACCTAGGGACTCTCTTCCTATTCAGCAGACCTTGTCTCCTACAATAAGGCATGATGCAGACTCGAGGTTCATAAAAGATGAAGCAGTTGGAGACTGCTCATGCAAGAGCCAGAACCATGAAGATTAGTACCTAGGACTGCTGAATAGCATATTCTATTTTTATAAGAAGTTGTAACAGGATGTCCTTAGATCAATCATGAGAGTTTATTTTCTGTAATTTTCCACATGAATAAAATTCTTAGTTACACCTTTATGGCAGATATTTTCCCTGATAGTCTTCCCGGATTACCCCAGACCTAGACATAGAGTTCACCATTGACCAAGTCCCCGGCTCTTTCCCTATTTCAAAAAGGGACACTATAGAGTCAACCCGAAGGAGGCCAAGAAGATGAAGGACCAGATCAATAAAGGCTCTAGGATTTATCCAGGATGGAACTTCATCCTAGGGAGCATCTGTCTTGTTAGTGCATAAGAAGGACGGAACAGTACGGATGTACATCGACTACCGGACGCTAAACAATATCACCTTCAATAGCAAGTATCCTCTGCCCCGGATCGATGACCTATTTGATCAATTGAGCAGAGCCATGGTATTTTCGAAGATTGATCTTAGATCTGACTACCATCAGATCAGGGTCAGGAAGGAAGATATTCCCAAGATGGCATTCAACACCAAGTATGGGCAGTTTGAATTCTTGGTCATGCCGTTTGGACCGACGAATGCTCCTGTGATGTTCATGAACCTTATGAACAAGGTTTTCCATGAATACCTAGATCAAATTGTCGTTGTCTTCATCAATGACATTCTGATCTATTCAAAGACGGAAGAGAAGCACGAAGAGCACCTCAGAAAAGTTCTAGAAACTTTGAGGAAGGAGAAGTTGTATGGTAAGCTCTCCAAATGTGAATTTTTTCTAGTTAAGGTGGGTTTTCTTGGCCATGTTGTCACAGGAGAAGGAGTTTCGGTGGATCTAAAGAAGAAGTTAGCCGCTGTTGAGAAATTGTCTACCCCAAGCTCAGTTGCTGAAATCAGGAGTTTCTTGGGCTTGGCTGGCTACTACCGAAAGTTCGTGAAGGGTTTTGCCAGAATTGCTGAGCCGATGACGAAGCTCACTCGTAAGAATGAAGAGTTCATCTGGACGGAAGATTGCCAGGCATCATTCGAGCAGCTAAAGAAGAGACTTACCACTGTACCAATCCTTGTGCTACCTGCAGGAACTGGTGGTTTCTCAATCTAGAGTGATGCCTCAGGTAAAGGACTGGGTTGCGTTCTTCAACAATATAGAAAAGTGATTGCTTATGCATCTAGGCAATTACGGACTCATGAGAAGAACCATCCCACACATGATCTGGAGCTTGCGGCAGTCATCTCTGCTTTGAAGCTATGGAAGCATTATCTATATGGAGAGAGAGTGGAAATATATACAGACCACAAAAGTCTGAAGTATGTTTTCACTCTGAAGGAGCTGAACATGAGGCAAAGAAGATGGAGAGAGCTGTTGAAGGATTTTGATATCGATCTACAGTACCACCCAGGTAAGGCTAATGTGGTCGCAGATGCACTTAGTCGATACCCTATGACGATGTTTTTGGCCAAGGAGCGGCATCTGCTAGAGGACATCGAGAAGCTTGGACTGGAGATTATACTGCCTGGAAGGAAGGAGCTGGATGCTGATTCATTTTTGATGAAGTTGCAAGTGAGCTCGAGTCTGATGGACAAAATCAAGGAGACGCAGTTTCAAGACGAGACACTCTGCAAACTTAGAGATCAAGTGCTGGCAGGAACACTTGAAGGATTCTCAATCGCCAGTGACGGAGCGCTGAAGAATGGTACGAGGCTTTGTGTACCAACTGGCGAACTGAGGAACGAGCTGATACAAGAAGCGCATCAGTCGCAGTATTCCATACATCCTGGAGCCAACAAAATATATCAGGATATGCGTACCATTGTTTGGTGGTTTGGAATGAAGAAAGACGTGGCCAGGTATGTTGTTAGATGTTTAATTTGTCAACAAGTGAAGGCTAGCAGGCAGAGACCAGCAGGACTATTACAGCCGCTTGACTTTCCGGAGTGGAAATAGGAGCACATAATAATGGATTTTGTATCGGGACTGCCTCGATCCCAAGGAGGAAAGGATGCCATTTGGGTTATCGTGGACCGACTGACGAAGTCAGCTCACTTTATCCCCTTCAAGGTTGGTCTATCCACTGAGAAGTTGGCAGCACTGTACATGCGGCACATCTACCGGATTCATGGAGTTCCGGTAAGTATCGTATCTGACAGAGATACTAGATTTATCTCTCACTTTTGGAAGAGTTTGCATGACAATTTGGAAACACAACTGAAGTTCAGCACCGCCTACCATCTCCAAACTGACAGACAATCAGAGAGAACAATCCAGACGCTAGAAGACAAGCTGAGATCCTGCGTCTTAGAATTTGGAGGGTCTTGGGAAGATCATTTGCACTTGGTAGAGTTCTCTTATAACAATAATTACCAAGCCAGCATTGGTATGACCCTATTTGAAGCTCTCTTTGGACGTCGTTGCCGTACACCACTTGCATGGGACGACGTAGGAGAAAGAGTACTGCTGGGTCCAGAGATGGTGACTGACGCAGTAGAGAAGGTGAATGCAAGCTCAGGATTGCCCAAGACAGACAGAAGCATTGGGTTGATAGTAGTAGTCGACCAGTGAAGTTTGAAGAAGGAGATAGCATTTCTGTGAAGTTTTCTTCTACCAGAGGAACAATCAGTTTTGACGGAGCTGGAAATTGAGGCCAGGTACATCAGGCCATTTGAAGTTTAAGACGAGTTGGAAAAGTAGCGTACCGGTTAGCTCTACCAGCTAATCTTGGGGGTGTGCACAACGTCTTCTACGTATCACAGCTCAGACGCTACAATCCGGATCCGAGTCACATTTTTGGATAATTCAGAGCGGGAGGTTGGACTCAACATTTCAGTGCCAGAGAAACCAGTTGCAAGCGTAGTCAGAGGTGAGAAGAAGATCAGAATTTGAGCCATCACATAAACTCCTACTTCTTATCTTTTCGTTCTAAACTTGACTGATGCTGCTAAGTCAGCCTAGTTTTGCAAGCTATCTCTTTATCAAGCTTGTTCATGACAGTATTTTATTGGGTGCACCCACTAATATATTGTCTAATCAGGACCGGTGCATGATGGTCTGATCAACCTTGTGTACTTTGGTTCGCTTTTGTATTTTTCTACATGGATGATATCATAAATGAAACTTGTCCCTAAACCGTCTCATCCACGACTGCATTGGAAATTCTTATTGTTGGACCTGAGTTACGGACATAGTACCCGTACCTGCTTGATTTGAGTTTATCCTACCCCTAACCCTACCTTTAATTTCGAGGACGAAATTTTCTAAGGAGGGAAGGTTGTGAAACCCGTATCCTGCATTAATTAGATTATTTTTTTTTGTTAATTTGTCTCAATGGATATAAATATTTGTTAAACTAGAATAATATCATATTTAGTATTATTATTAGTAGTTCGAAACTATTTTCCAAAAAAATAATAATCTGGTTTTTGAATGCTGACCTGACCCGAGCCGGGACCAGTTCGACCCGCACCCTGATCCCGATTTCCTAACCCAATCTCTTTCTCTTAATTTCTGTTTATAGATTTAATTTCTATTGTTATTATTATTAAAAAAAGGATTTTTAAAGCCCATGGCCTGGTCTCCCCATGACCAGGCCTTCTCCCCACAATTCCAGCACAATTTGCTCTCCTCCACACTTGGGAAAACCTCTCCACGTTATTAATCCCACTCCCCACACTTTCTCCACACACCAGAACACAATTTCTCCTCACTCCATATATTTCCCACCTCTTCATCACCTAACCCAACTCCTTTTTCTTCCTCTCACGTGAACTAGCAGCTTTTTCTCCATTTTTAACCAACCCACCACCACCTCACTCTCCCCTCTCCCCGAAACCCCATTCCGTCAACCCTCTCCTGCCGAGACCCCCAACGCCGGCTCCACGCCGACCCGCGCGGCCTCGGACCCCCGGCCTTCCAGAGCGGCCTCGGACCCCCGGCCTCCCGCGCGCCCCGGCCTCCCAGCACGGCCCGCGCCCCGGCGACTTTCCGGCCGCCCCCGCGTGCACCTCCCGACAGCCGTCGCGACCCCCGGCCGCTCCCAGCGGCGCTGACCGCCGCTGACCCCCGCGGTTCCCGTGCCCCAGTGCTGTCCTTTCCGGCGTCTTGTGCCCGACCAGCACCCCGACGCACCCCGAGACTGTGTCCGCTGTTCTGGACAGCTCCTGTCCAGCGCTCTTCGCTAGATTTCGAGTCCGATCCGTGGATTTACGCGTCCCGAGTCCGAGGCAACCCTTCGGATTCTGTCATTTTGGATAAACCCTGGTTAATCACAGTAGTTCGTCCCTCCCCGGTGTCGATGATGAATTGGTCCACGAGTTTCCTTTGGGAAATTCGATTTTTGGGGTGAACGTCGTTCCCGGGATTTCCGAGGAACGTCGGGAAGTTCTGTTATTTGGTTTTCCTTATTTCTGAAACATTTTGGAAATGGTTTTCTAAATACTTTAGTTTTCGGATCTTTTCGATTATTGTGTTGTGATGTTCTGGTTTAGTTTCGGACTCCCCGAATTTGTTTCGGGTCGTTCCGAATTGATATTTGGAATGTTTGTGGTTATTTCTATATATATATCTTGGGATTCCCTGGTTTGGGATTTGCAGGAAAAATATTGGCATATTTTCCAGTTTTTGGGTTGACCAAAAACAGAGGAGATGCTGCCGGATTTTTCCGTAAATTTAATTATATTTTAAAAATGATTTTTAAAATGGATTTCGGAAAATATTAATATTTTGGTTTTGGGCGACGACCGTATTGGTCAATGGACCCCGGCTAAGTGCAAACGAAACCGGCTTCGCCCGGACGTTGAGGCATTAGCCTAGTTGACGATTGGACCATATCTGAGACTCATCAAATATTTATATTTAACTTATTTTATTATTACTATTTAATTTATTCATAATTAATTATAGGAAGTTTTAGAACTAACGACCATTTTATCTTATTTCAATTTATGTAAATAAATTGTAATGGGCATAAGCCCAGCTGGTTGTTGGTTCTGTGGCTTGTAAATTGGTAGTGTAGGATTTTGGTTATTTGCTGATTTTGCGAGTTTTTATCTCAAACGCGTAAATCTAATAATAGTTATTTTCATATAAAAAGTAATAAAGTTTTCTCACATAAAATCTACAGGTTTAATATTTAAACAACGATCATGTATTTTTCACTAAAATAAGAAATTTAGTTTTATATTTATAGTTACTAAAATACAAAGTTTTAATCAAATTAAATTAGTATCGACGAGTTTTCCAAAATATAAAGTTTAAACGATCTTTCCCTCGTTATAAATTCAACGCACCAATAATCGTGTTTTTTGTTCGTGTTTATTAATAAAGAAGTAAAATGGATTAGGACACAATTAGAGATTTCAACTAGCGTAGCTAGATTGGTAACCCTGGTTTCTGAGTCAATTTCTCGAATGTAGGAATTCGAGGACGATCCTAAATTTCCATCTCGAAGTCTTCATCCTCTCCAATCCAATTTATTTTGAGGCAAGTACATTTCGTATTAGTTTACAATTATTTAGTAATCGTTTTAATGCAAGTTTAAACCACGATGCAACACGGAACTCTCTCTGAGAGCACTGACTGTAACTACTGTAACTGTTTGGGGACTGGGGGAGCAGTGTAATGATTATGACCACATCTAAAATAATAACTTAGGCCAGTATTAGCTTACCGGGATAAGCCGAATCGTATCAATAGAATACAACTGTACAACCCAAGCCGGTCATATTCATTGCCTATTCAAATCACACTGTTTTACTGCTAGAAAACTGTTTACTTCAAATTGTTTAAAAGTGCATAATTCTATTATTATTTTAATTGTCAAATTAGCATTAATTGTACTTTGCTCCCTCCTGACTGGAGATAATATTTTTAGGGAACATTGAGGATGCTGAGCTGTTATACTATACAACAGCTAATATGACCGGTTCTGTACCCTGTTGGAGGACGCAGGACTTGAGGCCGGCGAGCCGAACGCTTAGCTAGATTTTCTGTTTCTAGATTTGTTGTTTTAGAATTTTGTAATTTGATTTCAGCTTTTAATTCAGTTCTTTCACATTCCAGTTGTACTTATTTCAAATGTTTAATAAAGTTTCATTTCCCGAATTTTGAGTTGTGACAAATATAGATGTTGTTGCGGATTACCTACTAATGGAACAGCTTACTGCCGCCGTCTCAACAACGGTGCAGGCTGGGCATGATCAGGTTCGACCCAATTATTTGGGATCGGGTCGTGGCATATACCAAAATTATTTTCTGTACAGGTATGGCAAAAAGTATGTGGGAGGATGAATAAAGGCACCGACGTAATCCAGCAGATATCGCATTATTCATGAGAAATTTGAAGAAATGGAAGGGGACAAAATAGTGAAAGTCTATATTATGTATTATTGTATTTTTTTTAGGCCTTTTTTGGTTTACGGGAAGGAATAGAAAGAAAGAAAAAAAAATCACTTCTTTATTATTACTAGTAAATGTATGTGCTTTGTACGTATACTGACACATAATAAAAATATTATCCAATTATATTCAAATATTTCTTCTAACTCATTTGGTTAAGGTGTGAGATATTTTTCATGTTTGGTTGAGTTCGATTCTCCATGTTGACAATTTTAAACTTTTTTTAAAAAAAAATTACATAATTTATTTTTTAGAAATAAAATGGACCGTGATATAATGACGGCTTAGACGGCTCACTTTTGAGCCGTTTTGAAGCCTCATATATAGTGTAAGATTTTTTCTGTTAGAAAATTACATTTCCTAAAAATATTTCTTTTCAATATTGAAAGGATCATGAATATAATCAGAATACATATTTAAAAATGGAGAATTTGGTCCTAAATTTTCATAACAAATACAGAACATTGGAAGAAAAATTAAATCTTTGAAGGTGGATGGGGGAAACCATTTTTCTCCTATTTTGTTGTACTACTTTTTTTTCTCCTTTTTTTTTTTTTTTTTTTTTTACATCTAAATAATAAAATGAATATTTCTTCTTCAAAGTCTTGATTCCCGGACCAAACATGACATTAATGTTTCTAAATTTTCACTAAGAATGATTGTTAATTAATTTTTTATAGTGAAACGTGAATGTTTACCTACCATTTTTTGTCGAACTCGGATGATCTTTGTGATTAATGGAGAGAGGCATAAGATCCTAGACGGATGACGAAAGATCGGTGGATCGAGCCTTTCAATTATAAAAATGGTGGAAGTTGAAAATAGTGTATCCAAAAGACATACAAAGCAGCGTACTTAAAGTCGTACATATCAACGAATATCTAAAAAAACCATTTTAAAACAATTAAATAAGTAAATATAAATAAATAAATAAATAAATAAAAGCGCCCCCGAGCTAGAAAACAATGGCCTTGCTGTGAGTAGTGGTTAAGTAAGGTGGGTCTTGGTGGATGACCGTTGTGGCCGTGACAAAATGCAAGTGGATCGACTGTGTCCATTAAGTGTCGATCACGAGTTAATTTATTTGGTGCAGGTTTAGTTAAATAACATCGCACCTTGAGTAGACCATGCTGAATTTAAGAGAGACGGCGCTTTTTAATTTGTTTGTCATGTCATGCAGATTATTTTTTTGAACTGAATGAAAAAACTAAAATATCTTGTAAATCATTCGTGGAAATATGACTGTATGACGAAGCTAAGAAACATATAAGTTCTTAAAAAAATGTTCTTATATATTTACACGAGGGATTGGGATTCCGCTGTTAAGCATTTTTGATTTTTTATTGAATTGTCCGTCGTTGATTGTCTTTTTTGACCGTTCAGATTATAACAAAAGAATTTGACAGTTTAAGGATCTAATTTCAACGGTCAAAAAAAATATAATCGTTGGAATTCATGATCAAAATCTCACGAGATTTCGTTTGAAAAGAAAAAAATAATAGTCGTTGGAAAAAAAATTTATCGTTCATGATCAAATTCTCACGAGAAATAGAATAGTTTAAGAATTTAATCCGAACAGTCAAAAAAATAATACAATAACTGTTATTTCGAAGAACATACAAAAAAATTTAACATCGAGAATTACATCTCCCCTCTCTCTCTCTATATATACGTGGGTCGGCCTGTAAGTCCCTACCTCTCCGTCAATAGGGCCTCCGCGGTCCATCCTACGAGTTTCAAGCTCCACGATGTCGTCAGAACCGAAGATGTCAACGTCGCTGCCAACCCCACTTGACATCAATTTTTTGATATCTTCTTTTGGAATCAAGGACAAGGGTCAACCAAATTTAACTCCGGCTAGAACAACCCAACCCCTGGCCGAACATATATATATATATATATATATATATATATATATATATATATATATATATATATATATATTCTCTGAAACATAGTTTTTTTTTTTCCTTTATTTTTGATGATTGCTAAAGGCACTACAAAATTTGTTCATGACGGTCCAAATCTTAGTGCTAGTCTACTTTGGTGGAACTTTTACTCATGTTAGCCCAAAATTTGTTAGGGATGTCCACCCTCTCCTCCTCATTCTCCTCTCTGGTCCCCTTTCCATCTCCTCCTCCTCCCGCTCCTCCACCCCCCTCCGGCCTCCTTCTCCTGCTCGTCCACCCCCCCTCCGGCCTCCTCCTCCTCGTCCGTCCATTAGTTGTTGGCGGAGAGGTCTCGTCGTTGTCAAGAAGTGTCAAAAATTTTGTAGTCCTAAAAAATTTGGACAGTTTCAATACATTTTTTAATAACAAACTTATAAATAAAATAAAAATAATTAGACTGTTCTGAGTAGAATTACGTAGTGTCTACTGGATTTAGGAATGCACGTAGCTAGCAGGGACATGTCCAGTAGACCGACTGATCAAGTGGAGTGCAAGTTGCCGAATCATTGAGATCCTAAATCCACATTCCATCAAGATACAGGGGTTACTAGAGAGTCCAATTCACAAGAGAAGACACGGACCAAATTCACAAGAAAGGCTCATCCGTAGGTGCTGGGGCCCGGCCCACTGTTGTCCGGCAGAGACGGTGGCGGTTGCTACAGTATTAGCAATGCTCCGACAACGAAATATCAAAAAATTGAGACATCAAGAAAAAGTTCACATAAAGCAAGCAATTTAAAGGCCGAATAGGACGTTTATGGAGCTGACCAAAACATATGATACGAGGCCCTTTGCTAAAAGTTTTTATTTTTTATTTTCCTTCTTTCCGAAAATGTCACTAGAAACATCTGGGAGAGACAATGGCCGCATCATCAAGTCTGTCAAATTTGGATCTAAAGTAGATTTTTTTTTTTTTTTTAAATCATGTAAATTTGATCGATATTTACTGTTATGAGAAATAGTTAACTCTATTGATTTAATTTTTTTCTTTTTTTATGTGTCATTTTTTTCGGATCGACGAACAACGTCTAAGAAAAAATTCGAACTGTATCCATCCTCACGGAACCTCCTATGTACCCAACGGATTATACCTTCACGGACTACTCCATTGGTTTACAAATCCATGATAGCAACCTCGCATTGAATTACTTTTACTTCACCGCGCTTATCTTGTATGGCCATAAAAATAATCTCTCATGAAATCGAGATACAAATGTTTAGGGGGCGTTCGTTTGGAGGGAAACGGAAATGAAAGTGGAGATTATTGATAAGTTATTGGGTTCGTGTGTTTGATAACAACCCCTGAATACTTTTTTTTATTTGACCAGGGGCAGTTTTATGTTGTGAAACTTACTTCATTTTTTAATTAATTATATTCATGGCTTAAAATTGTCTCTACAAATTATTCTTCTTTACGTGACAGGTGACATGACGTGTTAAATAACATCATGCCTCATCTAACATAGCATTTGACATGACAAATTTAAATCTCAAAAAATAATCACCTAATTTTTTTTATGTTAATATTAATGTTAAATGATAGAATCGTTGCTATGAATCAGAGATCTTTAACATTTTCCACCCATAGAGAAGGGCCTAGTTTGGTTCGCGAAAAAGGAAGAAAGAAAATCTGTGAAACCCAGTTTTGGTAATTAATATTGGTATTATATTATTATTATATTTATCATAATTATTAGTATATTATTTTTGGGTGTTAAAATTATTTTAAAAATTAATTCACATGGATTTTTGGATTTTCGGACAAGACCCGAGCCCAGACCCGAGCCCGAACCCAGACCTGGACCTATTCCTTAATTTCTGATTTGGGTTTGTTTTTTAAAAAAATAATAATAATTTTCCTTTGTGCTGGTCACGATGGACCGGCACTTTTCCCTCACCCCTAACCCACGTATACCGCTTCTCCCTTCATTTCTCCCCACAACCTCTCCCATCCACTACTCCCCAACTCACTCCTCTCCTTATTTTCCCTTCCTCCAACTCTCCCCCTACAGAACACCCACTCCCTCACATTCTTCACAGGAGAAGAAATTTCTCCTCTCCCTAAAATCCACCAAACTTTCCCCTCTTCCGAGCTCCCCTCTGACCCAACCCCAAGCACCCCGCGGATCCCGCCGACCTCTCTCCGGCCGCGTCCGACCCTCTCCGGCCAACCCCGCCTCCAGCCGGCCCCCTTCGCCCGACCCGACGTCGGCTCCTCCAGCCGTTCGTCGCCCTTCCGGCGAGCCGAACCCCGTCGACAGCCCCCTGTGCGGCGTCCCTTAAGCCGCGACCCCGCCGAGATCAGCGTGGACCCTTCCCCGACAGCCTCGGTTCCCAGCGCCCCTCTTCTGTGCGACACGACACCCTTTGTCGGCAGTCCCCTCCGCCCGCGAGCAGTTCCTGCCGACGCGCTGTCCCAGCGCCCCGTCGCACCCCGGACCCCGATCCAGCGCATTTCTGCTATTGCCGTGCCCGGCCAGCACCCCGGCGCTGTCCGCGGTTTCCAGACTTGCTGTTCTCGTATTTCTTTTCTATTATTTGCATCTGAGAGCTCTAGCCGAGCAACCCGAGATATAATCCATGTCCCGTTCTATTTTTCATACAGTCTGTGATGAGAATGGTCCCCGATTCCCTCTCGGAAATTCGGTTTTTAGCGACGTCGTATTTTTTTCGGAACATTCGAAAAGGTTCTGTTGATTGTTTGGATTTTTCGGAACTTTTCGGAAAATGGATTTCGATATAATTTGGCTTCCGGATATTTCCGGTATTGTGCTGTGACGTTTTGGTTGGATTCGGACTTCCGAAATAGTTTCTGGTCATTTCGAATTAATCTGTGGATTGGTTGTGGATTATTTATATATATATATATATTTTGGGATTCCCTGGTATGGAATTTGCAGGAAAATTATCGGCATATTTTTCAATTTTTGGGTTGACCAAAAACAGAGGAGATGCTGCCGGATTTTTTCGTAAATTTAATATATTTTAAAAATAATTTCAAAATGGATTTCGGAATTATATTAAATATTTGGATTTTGGGCGACGACCGTATCGGTCAATGGGTCCCGGCTAAGTGCAAACGAAACCGGCTTTGCCCGGACGTTGAGGCATTAGCCTAGTTGACGATTGGACCATATCT
The DNA here is from genome assembly GCA_029216955.1 of Iris pallida. Classification (NCBI taxonomy): domain Eukaryota; kingdom Viridiplantae; phylum Streptophyta; class Magnoliopsida; order Asparagales; family Iridaceae; genus Iris; species Iris pallida. The sequence goes on from JANAVB010044218.1 coordinate 23,463,223, forward strand.
GAGACTAGTTCTTATTTAATTTATTTTATTATTTATTTATTTATAATTAACTATTGAAAGTTTAGAACTAACGACCGTTTCTGTCTTATTTCAATTTATGTAAATAAATTGTAATGGGCATAAGCCCTGCTGGTTGTTGGTTCTGTAACTGTAATTTGGTAGTGTAGGATTTTTTGTTATTTGCTGATTTTGCGAGTTTTTGTAGCGTACGAATAAATCTAAATAAAAGTTATTTTCATATAAAAAGTTAATAAAGATTTTCTCACCTAAAATCTACAAGTTTTAATATTAACTAACGATCATGTATTTCTCACTAAAATAAGAAATTTAGTTTTATATTTATAATTACGAAAATACAAAGTTTTAATCAATTAAATAGGTATCGACGAGTTTTTCCAAAATACAAAGTTTAAACGATCTTTTCCCTCGTTATAAATTCAACGCACCGATAATCGTAATTCTGTTTGTGTTTTGTTAAATAAGAATTAAAATGGATTATGACACAATTAGAGATTTCAACTAGCGTAGCTAGATTGGTAACCCTGGAATCTGCGTCAATTTCTCGAATGTAGGAATTCGAGGACGATTCTGAATTTCCATCTCGAAGTCTTCATCCTCTCCAGTCAAGTCCATTTTGAGGCAAGTATAGTTTGTGTTAGTTTTACAGTTATTTTAATAATCGCTTTACTGCAAGTTTAAACCACGATGCAAACACGAAACTCTTCCTGAGAGTATTGACTGCAACTACTGTAACTGATTGGGGACTGGGGGAATAGAGTAATGTTTATGACCACATCCAACTGTAACTTAGGCCAGTATTAGCTTACCCCTCATACACACGGGAATAAGCCGACTCGTATCAATAGGATACAACTGTACATCCCAAGCCGGTCATATTCATTGCCTATTCAAATCACACTGTTTTACTGCTAGAAAACTGTTCATTTCTAAACTGTTTAAAAGTACATGATTCTATTATTTATTTTAACTGTTTAAATTAGCATGAATTGTACTTTGCTCTCTCCTGACTGGAGATAACATTTTTAGGGAACATTGAGGATGCTGAGCTGTTATACTATACAACAGCTAATTTGACCCGGTTCTGTACCCTGTTGGAGGACGCAGGACTTGAGGCCGGCGAGCCGAACGCTTAGCTAGATTTTTTTCTGTTTCTAGATTTGTTGTTTAGAATTTTGTAATTAGATTTCAGCTTTTAATTCAGTTCTTTCACATTCCAGTTGTACTTATTTCAAATGTTTAATAAAGTTTCATTTTCCGAATTTTGAGTTGTGACAAATATAGATGTTGTTGTGATTTACCTGCTAATGGAACAGCTTACTGCCGCCGTCTCAACAACTGTGCAGGCTGGGCATGATCCGGTTCGACCCAATTATTTGGGATCGGGTCGTGACAAAATCAATTCATTGGTATTTCCTTTCCTTTAAAAAATTACAATTTTTATCGATTTTTTTTGGTGTTTGAAAATGCTAAGAAAATTGGAAAAGAAAGTGAATACTTAAATGTGAAAAAATGGATCCTTGCTTAGGTGTATGAAATTATTTTCTGTTATAATTTTCTTTCTATTAGAAACCACTTTCATTTTCTCCTCAATTCCTTTGACACACAAACATCGTAGTGACTTTTCTTTTCCAACTCCATGATTCCGCGAACGAAACAAGGCCTTAGGAATGACAAGTTTTCATTTAGAAAGTGTTTTTCAAATACAAATGTCAAATAAATTATGAAGTTGACATGATAAAGACATTGTGAAGTTGTCCAGTTCTAAACAATGCACTTGACAATAATTGTACCTCCACATCATCAATTATGAGTAAAAATATGTATAAAAAAATGAAGAAGAGAAGAAGTTGCATTGAAGTTGGAAAAAATACTTTTGATTGTCTTATCAATACTTTTGCATTTGAGAAAACTCTACCTCATTGTCTTTTGTGAATATAACTTGCCACCGGTGACAGACATTGACTTGATTCTCATGCCATATAATAATTATAACACTTAACAAGACAATAGCGTTGTAGATGCTCTAAGGAACAAGAAAATAATGGGAAAAGAATTCCGAATTTAACAAAATAGGAAGAGAAAAACTTTAGGGTCTGCTTGCCAATTGTAAGGGTAGGGGTTATATATGAGGTGTTTTTAGAGTTCCAGTTATGAGCAGTTATGAGGGGTCCGATTTTGGGTGGTTTTTAAGTAGCGGCTTTTAAACCAGTCCAATCCATGCTTGGTAATTCACTAACGAGCGTTTTTTAAAAAAATTTACATGAATAAAATTAAATATGGGAGGGTATTAGTTGTTACAATTATATATTTATATAAATGTCATAAAATAATAAAACCGCTCAAAACCCACCATTTGGGGTGTTTAGACCATAGGGGTTTCTATCTACCATATTTCTATGGAAGTAATCATTTTAGAAAAAAAAAACTTCTCCTAATGGTAGTTTCTATCATCGTTTCCATCCTAGGTGACAATGATGTAGGATGAAAAATTTATATGAGGGTGTAGAAATTCTCATAAAAACTCTCTTATCTCTCATGGCAATTATTATTGGGCCCCACACCATTAAATTAGACCTTTTATTTTGTGACACCTAGGATAGAAATGGAGAACCATTGGAGAGTAGTTTTCTTGTGTGCAATTTTTATGTAGAAACTCTTTCAACTAGGATAGAAATCTTCTTAAAGTACAATGCCAAGTAGGATAAAAACACAATTTTAGAAATTACCATTGGAGATGGCCTTATAAAGCCACCCAAAATTTTCAGTGTTACTCAAAGAAAAATATAAATATAAATATAAAAATAAGTACTGTTATTAATGAATGGCTTTATTTTATAAAGAAAAAAATATAAAGAAAAATTCTAAGATTTCCAACGAGGTTCCACCTTGCAAAGATCGTCCGTGGGTCTTCTTTTATCATATATATGTACCTTACAAAATAGGCCGGGCTTGTGGCCGCAATAAACTTTACTAATATAAATTTTTATTTGTTGTTAAACTACATTAGCAGTGTAATTAGTATTGAGCCATTTAGATAGAAATATATTGTTCATTTTGAATCAAAGTAGTAAGATCTTTTCCAATGATTATTTTTATTTTTAGATTTATATTCTATGTGCCAAGTCCTATTAAGATTTTTGTGTGTGTGTGTGTGTGTACATAGCATTTTTTTCCCTCTCCTACATTGCATTAAACAAACGAATAATAATAAATTTTTACGCATAAGAGGATTTAATTTGGCAATATTTTTATAACATAAAATATTGTGGGATCCATTTTCGTATGTCATGTAGACATATATTTTTTTTTTAATCAACGGCTCCTGAGAAATATCATCCTGATTATGTTCAGTGGGGTTAAGCTTGATTTTAGAGCATCTCCAACCCCATTGTCTTGTTAAATGTTGTGTCTTAGGTGGCTCCTATGTGACATGAGCCACAAAGCAATATTTTTTTTTTATGTGGCAAAATTATATCTCAAAAGACAATGAGATAGAAAAACTTTTTCCAATGCAAAAGTATTGAGAAGACAATAAAAAGTATTGTTTTCAACTTTCAATACAACTTTTAAGACAACTACTCATCTTGTTTCTTTTTTAAGAGCATCTCCAACCCTATTGTGAGTTTGAAAAAAATGGTTGCCACATAGGAATGACAACCATTTTTTTCAAAAGTACTTCTCCAATACAAATGTGAAATAAAGTGTGGAGTTGACATGGCAATGACATGGCAAAGACAATGTGAAGTTGGTTGTCTAGATCTAGACAATGCACTTCACAATGTCTTTATGTCCACATCATCATTTGTGAATAAAAATATTTATATAAAAGAAGTAGAAGAGTAAAAGTTGTCTTGGAAGTTGTAAAAAATTATTTGTATTGTCTTCTCAATACTTTTGCATTGGAGATGACTTTTTAAACCCATTGTCATTTGTGAATATAACCTTGCCACATATACAAGACATTGTCTTGTCCCTCATGCCACATAGGATTCACAACACAAAACAAGACAATAGGGTTGGAGATGCTCTAATATTTTTTATTCATAATTGATGACATGGAAGAGAAGACATTGTCAAATACATTATCTAGAACAAGACTTCACAATGTCTTCTTTAATTTTTGTCACATAAGCTTCACAATTGACTTGACAATTGCATTGGAGAAGAACTTTTAAATAAAATTTTGTCTTTCCTATGTGACAACAACTTTTTCCCAAAGTCACAGTAGGATTGGAGATGCTCTTATTATGCCCTTTGATGAATGCGCCAATGCAAGCTTACTTTGCATGTCAAATGCATGAGGACCATCGAGACGACATGCACGACTAATGAATACTTCTTCTTCCTTTTTTTTGCAGGTGTCTAGCTTGTTTTCATAAGTTAGCGAATTATAGAACAAGGTGTTGAATCCTATCTAGCATCTAATGATTCGTCAAAGATTCGCAAAGACGTTGATTATAAAAGTTTAGTCCCACATATGCAAGTAGAATATGATATAGATATATGAAATTCATCTAGGACTTAACAAAAAAAAATTCTTTGGACCCAAACCAATATCAATTTCACGGAATAACTCACATTCGGATTTAAGTGCTCTTCCAACACCTGAATATATATATATATATATATATATATATATATATATATATGTTAGAAAAGTCTTCAAAAACTTTGGATTTAAATCTGCAAAATAAAAGAAAATTAAATTGTTACCGGCCTCCGGGGAAGTCGTGCACGTAGCACTGCCCTAAGAGTTAGCTCGGGTCTATGTGCAGACCGTATCCGAACGCTCCTAGTGGTAAAATCTCCGCTCCACCGGAATCTCGTTGCCGCACACGACGTCGAGAGAATGATCCCGACTTAGCTCTACCCAGAGCAAAAGAAAGAACAATAGCAGCCGTACGAAGAAGACGAACAATTTAGAGAGTTTGGAGAAGAATATTTTTTTTCGTGTATTAGAGAAGAAAATGAGGTTTCAATATATAGGCAGCCCATTACCCAATGCAATGAATGGTGTTAATGGGAAAATTGATATTTCATCATGGCTATTAAAAATGAAATGAGAGGAGCAAGTAGCCGTTGGGAATTGATTTTTCCTTTACAGCAATAGCTGTAAACAACAATCCCCCCAAAAATCAAGTTCCGAAGTGGAAGAAAGAAAGAAAGAAAGAGTAAGAGAATTTCTGGACAGTTGTATACTATGCATAAATGAGATGGATTACATCCTTGAATCTCACGTAGTGACTATTGTCTTTGTCTGAAGAAGAGCTTGATGGACTACGCCTTGAATCAGTCTTCTTGAACCAGACTCAGAAAATAGCACACATAGTACGCTAGAGGTACTTGGGTCTATCGGGTGGCGCGTTTGAATTCGGACACAGATATGGGTACAGACATGAAACATACTTTTGACACCATATTTTTGTATACGTGCAACATAGAAAGACACTATACATATGTATTAGTAATTTTACTTTACAATTTTCTCATGCAGTGAAATTAAATCTTGTATTTTGTCTTCTTTCTTGGGGCTTGCATGATGATTTCATAATTTCCCATTTATGCTTCTTTTAAAAAAAAAAAAAACAAATATGCAAGGTCTGAATTATGTGTTAAACTATTCCATAAAATAATGTCTTCCGTAGCAATTTTATATACATATCCATCTTTCACGCTCATATCAAATATATAGCAATATGGGTCGTGAACATTCATAAATCATTGCCTTTGTCAGAGACTCAAACATATGCTTTGTTATGTTTTACTTGCCCAAAACTAATAATTTTCTCTTTAGTTAATTATTTGATAAACTTATTTTAGTCTATAGAAACTTTACATGATTATATAGGCTGTCTCATATAGTTTCAATTGTTGTAAAGGACCTTAAACATGATCAACCATTGCTTCCAATTGACTGAAGTCATTGAATCATTGAACACCATTCATATGTTTCCATTAATTAGTTGTTGCCATATATTACATGAATTCAGCTCACTCCATTGGGCACTAGTCAATTGTTATTATTATTAATTTGTCATTTACTCTGTTTTTTTTACATTTGTATCAATATGCAAACTAAATTCTATTTTCTTAATGATAGGATAATTAGAAATATTTTTAACTTTCTATAAAGAAACAAAATGTTAACGGAAACGATATATAATTCAAATTTATTTTGTGCTTACTTACTTTTAACATGATCTTTGTAATGCACTCTCTCTAAGTCAGAAGCATTAGAGATTGTGACTCGTTAGAGAAGACTCAAACATATCAAGGGTGGAGGTAAGTTATATAAATACTTTCCACTATCAGTATGAATTTGATGTTTGTAAATCTTTTTTCCAAATTATTGGATAATACTGGATATTTAGTGAGTATAATAAAGCTACTTAAATGATGTACTAAATAATATTTCTTCTGAAGTATATACTATTACTAAGCCGATATCAAGAAGTACAAAATTGGTTCTCTCACGTGGAGAGGTAATCTTTCACATTTACAATTCACATATTCTATTCATTTTGATTACTAAATTTAATTGGAGAAATACATTGTTGAAATCTATGAGCCAATTTTATCTTGGTTTATATATGTGGTTTTGTATATTGTTGTATAAAAGTGATATTCTTCGCATGTTAGTTTTACATGTTTGAACCTTAAATGACTATTATCACAATACTATAATTTCTAGTCAGAATAAAATCATAATATTACTCTGTCACATTATTTAGACAAACTTTGTCTTTGTTTATATTTCCTGACGCTATAACTCTTTTGACTCATTAAAACAATTTAGTCAAAATAAAATAGTTTAGTGATATTGCAAATCCCTATAAATCTAAAGTTTTAAAAAGTTGAGATTATTTTGTGTCACGCCCCAGAACCAGAATACTGGAGAGCGGGGGCAGACATAGCCAGCTACGTATAATGAAATGGAATCCACGTCACTATACGGTCACGGCTGTCTAGATATATGAGGGTTTAACTACAATCCATCAGTCTCCTATGGTCAAGATCAAACCTATTGTCTCAATCACAAGCAAATAGTAGCAGTCACAAGATATTAGAGCATCAATATACAATAGTAAGGCGTCCCATACATTACATATTGGATGATCATGAAGCTAGTCGTACAAAATGTCGGGACTAGCAAGAGTTTTAGTCAATACATGATCAACCCTAGGATTTGTCAATCATGTTACAGCCCGTAGACAGACAGTAAATAAAGGTGCAATACGAGCTAACACGTGCTCGCCGGCTAAACGCCTCAAAAGAATAATTTTACAAATAGAGTGGAAGGACAAAAGAAACCCACTCGTTGCCCTGGTTACGCCTGGTGGTCACCATCGGGCTGGAAGATAGGTGGATCCTCTGTTGCTGCTCTGATATCTGGCCACACAAAACCAGCTGGATCAGACCCCAGAAAGAGCAAGTGCCACAAAGGAGGCTTCACTTAGGAACTAAAACCAGCATATCACAATAGAATATTAGATATAATAAATAAAGAACTGATAATAATAGAGATAACAACAGTAAACTGAGTACGAGGAAACTATTCAAGTAGCCAGGTCACAACCCTTAAACCAAACAAGGACCGGGGTTACAGCCCTTCACCTGAATAGAAATCCGTCTCAAATACTATTGGTACAGTAAAGACAATAAACGAAGAGAGGACATAGAACTGCTCCGGGAGCCAGGTTACAACCCTTAAACCAAACAAGGACCGGGGTTGTAACCCTTCGCCTGAACAGAACTGGACCCCCGATCTTTATTGCTAAGGCCAGTATAAATAATCATGGTATTGAAGTAAGGTAAAACATGACAAGCATGACAAGGGTTGCAATAAGGCAATAAACGAAGAGAGGACACAGAACTGCTCCGGGAGCCAGGTTACAACCCTTAAACCAAACAAGGACCGGGGTTGTAACCCTTCGTCTGAACAGAACTGGACCCCCGATCGTCATTGTTAAGGCATGCACAATAATCAGGACGATATATGATAAGATAACCATGGAACTATTCAGATAGCCAAGTTACAACCCTTAAACCAAATAAGGACCGGGGTTGTAACCCTTCATCTGAACAGAACTTGGTATCCCATCATTTATCGATACAAGAAGTCATGTCATGATACAATCTTATACAGGATCATGACAAACTAGACTGAGCTGGACTCCATCCAATCAATCACGGCCAAGCAATACGTACGGCTTGATACTTTAACTAACTAGGGTTATCACATGCCTAGTTACTAGCAAGATGCAATGAGATTATCCCAACAGCCACAAGCCCTGCAGACCATCCGGTTATCCGGGTCGATTGTCCGTTATGAAGAATACAACACGTGACTGTGTGCTGGATATGCGCCCTACTCGTCGGTAGGCTACAAGTCCACTTAATGCGCCCAGATAACGGGATTGCCTGTAGCTGGGAATCTCTTCATGACTACTGAATCATTCTAGTTAATTAGCCTTAGTCAATTTCAGTAGGTACCCCTGACCGTGGTACTCAGGGGTCCCCATCCTAGACATGATGCAAGACAGTACTGGTTTATTTATACAAACACAATCGCCCACGGTGTCCAGATATTTCATACTTGTCATGTCAAGCTAGCTGTCGTAACAACATGTCGAGATATATCATGTCAGTTTACTTGTCAAGAGTGCGCCACAGCGGGCCACTATCGTGTTCTATTCTTACCATATGATGAATGAGAGAAACTTGCATAAAAATAACTAGAGATATATTCTTGCTGCTAAGGAAAAGATCTACAACTTTCACGTTGGGAGTTGGGAGAAATTCGAGCAATAATTCAGTCAATTAGGACATATAATAGTTAGTAATAGTCAAAATATGCATTATGCGGCCTATTCTGCGACATGCATGCAACTGCGACACCATATGCGCCTACTGCGACATGCGCCTTAATGCGGCTCATGCACGACATGATATGCGCCTATCGCGACATGCGCCTCATGTGGCTCAACTGCGACATGATATGCGCCTACCGCGACATGCGTCTCATTGCAACATGCGCCTACTGCGACATGCGCCTTAATGCGGCTCATGCGCGACATGATATACGCCTATCGCGACATGCGCCTCATGTGGCTCAACTGCGACATGATATGCGCCTACCGCGACATGCGCCTCATTGTAACATGCGCCTACTGCGACATGCGCCTTCTGCGACATGATAAGCGGCTACTGTGACATGCGCCTTAATGCGGCTCATGCACGACATGATATGCGCCTATCGTGACATGCGCCTCATGTGGCTCAACTACGACATGATATGCGCCTACCGCGACATGCGCCTCATTGCAACATGCGACTACTGCGACATGCGCCTTCTGCGACATGCTGTTCCTGCTGCAGATGAACATAGAAATGACCAGAAATTGTTTTGGCCATAACTTCCTCATCCGAAGTCGAAATCGAGCGAAACAAAAGCCAAAACTGAATGAAATTGAATTCTCTACAACATAGAAACACTAGTTTTCGAAAATAACCAAGTTTTAGAGATCAAAACCAAGAAAAACTGAAAAGTTTACAAACTTAGATCTACAAGAATCCATCCATCAAATCCAAAAATGTCAAGTTCTAAAGAGGCTTAGAATCAAGTAAGGAAGAGAATGGAGCAATAAAACTTGAGATCCATCATGAAGCAAGTTTGCACTTGCCTAAGCTCTCTCTCTCTCTCTCTCCCTTTTCCTGGTAGGTGAAGAAGTAAATGATGGAGAAGAAGAAATAATGAAGAGAGAGAAAGAGGAGTGGGCTAATAAAGGGGGATGGTTGTGGTAGGTGGGGGTTTTCTTTTGGTTCATGATGAACCCATAAGCAAACCAAACCTAGCCGAACCAACCCAAAATAAACCGAGCCAAGCCAAAAGATATGCAAATACAAGAAAAAAAATACGTACACGTATTCCAAGATACGTAATACGAACTACAGGCATTACAACTCTACCCACCTTAAAAGAATTCCGTCCTCGGAATTTAATCAAGAGGCTAGAATTGCAGGGACAAGCTATACTAATTACAGGCAAGCTATAACTAGGCAATCATTCAAGCAATCATTCGTACAAGCAAGGAAGCTAAGGGTGTAAGGCATAAGAAGGACATTATACCTTACGAGTCAAACAGGTCGGGATATCGCGATCGGATATCATCCTCACGCTCCCACGTTGACTCACCCAAAGAGTGATGACCCCAAGCAACTCGGACTAACTTGATAGTCTTGTTCTTGAGTGTCTTCTCTCTTCGGTCCAATATGGACACGGGTCTCTCCTCATACGAAAGGTTGGTACCAACAACCAATTCCGAATGATCCAGGATATGGCTCGAGTCCGGAATATACCGTCGTAATTGGGATACATGGAACACATCATGCACCTCACGTAGCAACGGCAGAAGAGCAAGACGATAGGATACATCTCCTACTCGCTCCAGAATATCGAACGGTCCTATATACCTAGGACTAAGCTTTCCTCGTACGCCGAAACGAATGACGCCGCGGTTAGGCGAAATCCTCAAGAATACATGGTCGCCGACAGAAAACTCAAGGGGGCGCCGATGAGAATCGGCCCAATGACGCTGGCGATCTTGGGCAACTCGAAGATGATCCCTGACTCTCCTGACTACTCCAACGGTCTGAGCAATCATTTCCGGACCAAGCATCTGCCTCTCTCCAATATCGTCCCAGGCTAGCGGGGATCGACGCTTCCTACCATACAGTGCCTCGAACGGTGCCATCTGGATACTGGCCTGGAAACTGTTGTTGTACGAGAACTCCACCAGGTGTACGTGATCTTCCCACGAACCACCGAAGTCGAGTGTACATGACCGCAACATATCTTCAAGAGTCTGGATCGTACGTTCTGACTGGCCATCTGTCTGTGGGTGATAAGCTGAACTGAACTGGAGGTGAGTTCCCAAACCTTCTTGCAAGCTACGCCAAAAGTGCGACGTAAACTTGGAATCTCTGTTCGAGGTGATACTGACTGGTACACCGTGCAACCTGACAATCTGCCGGAGGTACATCTCCGCTAGCTGAGCCGTCGACTGACCAACTCTGAACATGAAAAAGTGAGCCACCTTCGTGAGCCTGTCTATGACAACCCAAATAGCGTCTCTGCCCGCTGGGGATCTAGGCAATCCAGTCACAAAATCCATGGTTACATGCTCCCATTTCCACTCGGGAATCGGTAATGGTTGAAGTAGTCCTGCTGGTCTCTGATGTTCAGCCTTAATTTGTTGGCAGACTAAACAACGAGAGACAAACCGGGCTATCTCCCTCTTCATGCCATTCTACCAAAAGTGATGGCGGATATCACGGTACATCTTCGTGCCACCGGGATGAATGGAATACTGCGAACTGTGAGCTTCCGTCATGATCTCCTGTCTGATATCTCTACTGGGTACACAAAGACGCGTACCATGTCGAAGGGTACCGTCTTCATGAATGCATAACTCTGGTCTTCGTCCTGTCTCACACTCTGCTCTGAGTCGCTGAAGTTTGGAATCTGCTGACTGCGCCATCCAGATCCTCTCGACTATAGTGGACTGAACTTGCATGCTGGCCATTAATGCCACACTGGAAGGGAGGACAACTTCTATACCCATCTTCTGAAGATCGGCTAACAGTTCTGGTTGCGCTGTCAGGAAATAAACTCTGGCTCTCCTGCTCAATGCATCTGCAACAACGTTGCCCCTCCCCGGGTGATACTACAGGTTGACATCATAATCCACAAGCAGCTCTAGCCATCTCCTCTGACGCATGTTGAGATCCTTCTGGGTGAAAACATACTTCAGGCTCTTGTGGTTGGTGAAAATTTCCACCCTATCTCCGTACAAGTAGTGCCTCCACAACTTAAGTGCAAACACTACTGCTGTCAGCTCCAAGTCATAGGTTGGGTAATTTCTCTCATGATCACGAAGTTGTCGTGACGCATAAGCTATTACCTTTCCATGCTGCATCAGAACACATCCTAAACCTCTGCCCGAAGCATCATAATACACTGAGAATCCTCCAGTTCCATCTGGAAGCGTGAGAATAGGAGCCGTCATCAAGCCTCGCTTCAACTTCTCAAAAGAATCCTGGCACTCTGCTGTCCAAGCAAACTGCACATCCTTGCGGGTCAACTGGGTCAATGGTGCTGAAATTCGAGCAAAGTCTGAGACAAATCGCCGGTAGTAGCCGGCCAATCCAAGAAAACTGCGAACTTCTGCAACCGTGCTAGGCACTGGCCATGTTTCAATGGCCACGATCTTCTGGGGATCCACTTCAACTCCTCCTCGGGTGATGATATGACCCAAGTATGAAATGCGATCGAGCCAGAACTCGTATTTACTAAACTTGGCATATAACTGGTGCTCTCTGAGAATCTGGAGGACAACTCGGAGATGCTGCTCATGCTCCACTTCACTCTTGCTGTAGACCAGGATGTCATCTAGGAACACAATCACGAACTGATCAAAATAAGGCATGAAGATGCGATTCATGAGGTCCATGAATACAGCCGGCGCATTGGTTGCTCCAAATGGCATCACAAGGAACTCCTAATGCCCATACCTAGATCTGAAAGCTGTCTTCGGGATGTCCTGCTCTCTGACTCTGATCTGATGGTATCCTGACCGCAAGTCGATCTTCGAAAATACAGATGACCCTTTGAGTTGATCAAACAAATCATCTATCCTCGGGAGAGGGTATCTGTTCTTGATTGTCACTGAGTTCAAGGTACGATAATCAACACACAATCTGGACGTACCATCCTTCTTTTTCACAAGAAGCATCGGGGCTCCCCAAGGCGATCCACTAGCACGAATGAATCCCTTGGTTCTGGGTTCTTCAATCATCTTGTACAATATCTCTAGCTCTGACGGTGCTATCCTGTAGACTCTCTCTGACACTGGGGCTGTCCCGGGAATCAAGTCGATGGTAAACTCGATCTCTCGCTCTGGCGGCATCCCTGGAAGCTCTTCTGGGAAAACATCTGGAAACTCTTCGACTATCCGAGGTAACTGTACTACTGCCACTGCCATCCGCAACACTGGAGGAGAAGGTTCAACTTCGCCTCGGGAGAAGGAAAACTCTGGCTCGCCTGGAATGCTAAAAATAACCCTGCCAATGTGGCAGTCTATCCTAGCATACTGGTCCCTCAACCAATCCATCCCTAAGACCATATCATAATCGGCCATCGGAAACTCTATCAATCTAGCGGGGAATTCTCTACCGCTAACTACGATCCGACACGAGGAAAATACTCTATCTACTCCCACAAGTCCGTTACCAGTAAGTATATTGAGCCTTACTGATAATGACTCGGGCTCCAGTCCTACCCGTGTCGCAAATCGTGCAGACATAAATGAATGCGAGGCACCAGAATCAAATAATACTGAAGCTGGAAAGGTGTTGACGAGAATAGTACCTGCCACCACCTCACCTGGTGCTATTCCTTCTTCTCCTATGGTCAAAGCCAGCACTTGACCATGTCCTCTGGGTGCGGGTCCCCTCTGCTGAACATTCCTCTGCCTGCTCTGGATCAAGGCTTGGGCTTGGGCATACTGTTGCGGTCTCTGCTGCTGGAATGCCTGGGCCTGCGTCGGCAATGGCCTCGGAAACGGGTACTGCAGCTGCTGCTGCTGGATTGGTGCTGGTCCTCTAACTGAAGGACTAGGGAAGGCTGATGAGCTTCCCCTGTTTGGGCAATTCCCAACCCTGTGGTCCGGGGCACCACAAACCAAGCACAAACCCTGTGCTCTGCGACACTCTGATACCATATGCCCTAGCTTCCCGTAATGTGAACATCCCACTGCGGAAGACTGCTTCTGCTTCTGTTGCTGAGGGTGCGTCGGGGCAGAATGTTGAACCGATGTCACTGAGGCCGCCCGCCTCAGAGCTCCAATGGTCAAAGCCCTGGCTACCGGGGCTGGTGCTGAAGACTGATTCATCTGGCCGTGAGATCGCTTCCGACCTCCGGTCCTATCCACGATCCTCTAGGAGGTGTACCCGTGCCTCCGGGCTGCTCTCAACACTGCATCAAAAGTCTGATGCTCAAACTGCTCCACCGCCAATAAAATCTCTAGGTGGAGCCCCTGCTGGAACCGCTGGGCTCTATCGAACTCGGTCGCCACCAAGGTGGGAGCAAACCGACTAAGTCTGGAGAACTCGGCCGCATATCCATCGACCGTCCTGCCCATCTGCTTCAGATTGGTGAACCTCGTCTGTAGATCATACCGAGCTACAGCATCAAAATACTTGGTCTGGAATCTCTCTCTGAATACTGCCCATGAGATAGGGGCCACTAATCCATCGGTCTGCGCTGCCCACCAGCTGCGAGAAAGATCCAATAGCTGCAGGCACACCACGGCCACCTTCTCGTTCTCTGGAGTCCTGGCTGCTTCTAGAATCACCTCTGTGTCTTGAAGCCATGCATCTGCAGCGATCGCATCTTCACTGCCGTCGAAGAAGGGAGGGTTCAAGCGCTTGAAGCTGTTGGCCGCGCTATTACCCTGATGACCTCCTCTGGTCAAAGCATCTGCTACCGCCTGGTGCAAGGCATCTTCGTGACGATCCTGGAAAGCTAATAGGGACCTGATGAGTCCCACCAAAGTGCCATCCTCAGGTTCTGCAGGCTGGACGGGCTGAACTGGTGGCTCTCCTTCAGTACGCATGACTCTGGAGGCTACTCCTGAATACTGGGCTTGATCTCCAAGTTGTTGCTGGTCCGCGGAAGGTGCTCCGCCTTGCTGATCGACAGGTCCAGAAATAATGTCGCTGAAGAAGATGACATAGGGAACAATAAGGAAGGACCATGACAGATCAACGATACAAGCAGGTGATCAGGTCAAGATTCTCAGGGATTTGAAAGATACGAGCAGAGATCAAGGGCGAATACTGATTGAGACATCTATTCGGTAAACCTTCACATATTTTGAATTACAAGACCTGCATGGGCCACTACTAAAACCATGTCACGCCCCAGAACCAGAATACTGGAGAGCGGGGGCAGACATAGCCAGCTACGTATAATGAAATGGAATCCACGTCACTATACGATCACGGTTGTCTAGATATATGAGGGTTTAACTACAATCCATCAGTCTCCTATGGTCAAGATCAAACCTATTGTCTCAATCACAAGCAAATAGTAGCAGTCACAAGATATTAGAGCATCAATATACAATAGTAAGGCGTCCCATACATTACATATTGGATGATCATGAAGCTAGTCGTACAAAATGTCGGGACTAGCAAGAGTTTTAGTCAATACATGATCAACCCTAGGATTTGTCAATCATGTTACAGCCCGTAGGCAGACAGTAAATAAAGGTGCAATACGAGCTAACACGTGCTCGCCGGCTAAACGCCTCAAAAGAATAATTTTACAAATAGAGTGGAAGGACAAAAGAAACCCACTCGTTGCCCTGGTTACGCCTGGTGGTCACCATCGGGCTGGAAGACAGGTGGATCCTCTGTTGCTGCTCTGATATCTGGCCACACAAAACCAGCTGGGTCAGACCCCAGAAAGAGCAAGTGCCACGAAGGAGGCTTCACTTAGGAACTAAAACCAGCATATCACAATAGAATATTAGATATAATAAATAAAGAACTGATAATAATAGAGATAACAACAGTAAACTGAGTACGAGAAAACTATTCAAGTAGCCAGGTCACAACCCTTAAACCAAACAAGGACCGGGGTTGCAGCCCTTCACCTGAATAGAAACCCGTCTCAAATACTATTGGTACAGTAAAGACAATAAACGAAGAGAGGACACAGAACTGCTCCGGGAGCCAAGTTACAACCCTTAAACCAAACAAGGACCGGGGTTGTAACCCTTCGCCTGAACAGAACTGGACCCCCGATCTTTATTGCTAAGGCCAGTATAAATAATCATGGTATTGAAGTAAGGTAAAACATGACAAGCATGACAAGGGTTGCAATAAGGCAATAAACGAAGAGAGGACACAGAACTGCTCCGGGAGCCAGGTTACAACCCTTAAACCAAATAAGGACCGGGGTTGTAACCCTTCGCCTGAACAGAACTGGACCCCCGATCGTCATTGTTAAGGCAGGCACAATAATCAGGACGATATATGATAAGATAACTATGGAACTATTCAGATAGCCAAGTTACAACCCTTAAACCAAACAAGGACCGGGGTTGTAACCCTTCATCTGAACAGAACTTGGTATCCCATCATTTATCGATACAAGAAGTCATGTCATGATACAATCTTATACAGGATCATGACAAACTAGACTGGGCTGGACTCCATCCAATCAATCACGGCCAAGCAATACGTACGGCTTGATACTTTAACTAACTAGGGTTATCACATGTCTAGTTACTAGCAAGATGCAATGAGATTATCCCAACAGCCACAAGTCCTGCAGACCATCCGGTTATCCGGGTCGATTGTGCGTTATGAAGAATGCAGCACGTGACTGTGTGCTGGATATGCGCCCTACTCGTCGGTAGGCTACAAGTCCACTTAATGCGCCCAGATAACGGGATTGCCTGTAGCTGGGAATCTCTTCATGACTACTGAATCATTCTAGTTAATTAGCCTTAGTCAATTTTAGTAGGTACCCCTGACCGTGGTACTCAGGGGTCCCCATCCTAGACATGATGCAAGACAGTACTGGTTTATTTATACAAACACAATCGCCCACGGTGTCCAGATATTTCATACTTGTCATGTCAGGCTAGCTGTCGTAACAACATGTCGAGATATATCATGTCAGTTTACTTGTCAAGAGTGCGCCACAGCGGGCCACTATCGTGTTCTATTCTTACCATATGATGAATGAGAGAAACTTGCATAAAAATAACTAGAGATATATTCTTGCTGCTAAGGAAAAGATCTACAACTTTCACGTTGGGAGTTGGGAGAAATTCGAGCAATAATTCAGTCAGTTAGGACATATAATAGTTAGTAATAGTCAAAATATGCATTATGCGGCCTATTCTGCGACATGCATGCAACTGCGACACCATATGCGCCTACTGCGACATGCGCCTTAATGCGGCTCATGCGCGACATGATATGCGCCTATCGCGACATGCGCCTCGTGTGGCTCAACTGCGATATGATATGCGCCTACCGCGACATGCGCCTCATTGCAACATGCGCCTACTGCGACATGCGCCTTAATGCGGCTCATGCGCGACATGATATGCGCCTATCGCGACATACGCCTCATGTGGCTCAACTGCGACATGATATGCGCCTACCGCGATATGCGCCTCATTGCAACATGCGCCTACTGCGACATGCGCCTTCTGCGATATGATAAGCGGCTACTGCGACATGCGCCTTAATGCGGCTCATGTGCGACATGATATGCGCCTATCGTGACATGTGCCTCATGTGGCTCAACTGCGACATGATATGTGCCTACCGCGACATTCGACTCATTGCAACATGCGCCTACTGCGACATGCGCCTTCTGCGACATGCTGTTCCTGCTGCAGATGAACATAGAAATGACCAGAAATTGTTTTGGCCATAACTTCCTCATCCGAAGTCGAAATCGAGCGAAACAAAAGCCAAAACTGAATGAAATTGAATTGTCTACAACATAGAAACACTAGTTTTCGAAAATAACCAAGTTTTAGAGATCAAAACCAAGAAAAACTGAAAAGTTTACAAACTTAGATCTACAAGAATCCATCCATCAAATCCAAAAATGTCAAGTTCTAAAGAGGCTTAGAATCAAGTAAGGAAGAGAATGGAACAATAAAACTTGAGATCCATCATGAAGCAAGTTTGCACTTACCTAAGCTCTCTCTCTCTCTCTCCCTCTTCCTGGTAGGTGAAGAAGTAAATGGTGGAGAAGAAGAAATAATGAAGAGAGAGAAAGAGGAGTGGGCTAATAAATGGGGATGGTTGTGGTAGGTGGGGGTTTTCTTTTGGTTCATGATGAACCCACAAGCAAACCAAACCTAGCCGAACCAACCCAAAATAAACCGAGCCAAGCCAAGAGATATGCAAATACAAGAAAAAAAATACGTACACGTATTCCAAGATACGTAATACGAACTACAGGCATTACATTTTGGGTACAAGCCGAACGGGTCCTTCTGTCAACCGGGCGTAAATAGCCCTAAGCGACACGGTACTTATCGTCCCTCTGTGGACCTCCACTAGCTGGGAACCGGCCCCGACAGCTAACCCAAATTAATCAACACTTGATAAACTACAGATTTTTTTAGGTTGATTAGAAAAATTACTTATTCTAGTACTTTAGAATGTCATATTTATCAATATGACTGGTAAAGATGAATTATCTTGTGCCAAGTCTAAAATGTACAATGGTTAATTCTTCAAGAGGTGGCAGAGTTATATGTGATTTTGGCTCACTACCTTGGGGCTGACATCAGCAATTGATAGAATCATTAAATGACATAGTCTTTGGATGCATCATAAGAAAAATGATGGTTTATCTGTGGAACATCTAGATGCTCACAAATGGTAAGTTTATGTTATTATGTATATAACAAAGAACCAGGCCTTACTTTACTCTTCTATGACTACATGATAGATCAAGCATCTTATAATATATATGCATGATCTACAAATTTATGTACATGTCGTCTAATTTTAAATAAATTGTGATAATCAGTTTGTTTTAAAAACTACTAAAGCATGTGTTTGTGAGTTCTAAGATGAACAGGTACCTGCAGCTACACATCAAGTCTTAAAGATCCTAAAAGACAAACAACGGTTCTTGACTATAAAAGTCATAAAAGAACTTTACAGATCTCTTGACGAAGAGTCTGTTTACTCTTGACGAAGAGTTTGTCTAGGACATTGATCCTAGAATCATCGAGGGGGATGGGGTTAAGCCCATAGTATAGTCACCAGCAGTGGCAATCCAACCGAGTCTGACTGGAGATCCCAAGAAGCCGGTTCAATGGGTAGAAACAAGCTGGACTAGGTGACTATTATGGAACACTGACCTGAAATTAAAATCTCATTAAAATAATGCCCGAGTGGCTGTACATGTGTAGAATGATTTCCCATCCCTATGGTGACAGTGTTCCGGTGTGATTTGGTTAGGATGAGTTTTAAAACTCTTAATAGGTCCAAGCATGATTATACAGGGTTGACTCCAATCACCAACCCTTGGAGGACTTACCTATGTGAGAGGTCGTGAAGGCCGCGACTATGGGACAGGGCGATCCCAGACAACTCTCATGAATAAGGAAAAAGTGCGCATGGCCAATCAAAAGTGCCACCCCGATAGACCCAAGAACATCTAGCATACTATGTGTGCTATTTTCTGAATCTGGTTCAAGAAGACTGATTCAAGGCATAGTCCATCAAGCTCTTCTTCAGATAAAGACAATAGTCACTAAGTGAGATTCAAGGCTGTAGTCCATCTCATCTATGCATAGTATATAAAAGTCCAGAAATTTTTCATTTTTACTCCTTTCGAATACTGTTTTTCAAAACTTAATTTTTGGGGGGGGGATTGTTGTATATATATCAGAAAAATTAAGTTCCATTACCTTTTTATTCATTCATAATGGCCAAATTATCAACCTATTAATTCCTATTTACCACACCTTTCAACACCATTCAAATCTATCATTTTATGGTCCTTAATGACTCATTAAACCTTTTAATACCATGGAATGGCTCATGGCTCTATATATATTTCCATTCTTTCTTCTCTTTCAAGGGGTACAAAAATAGATACAAGAATGTAACGCCCCAGTCCCAAAATACGTAGGACTAGGAACGTAGACATGCCAGCTGTATTCATACGAAGTACGTAGGTCTCGTATGAATACATAAGCTGTAAAATGCAGTAATCCAAGACAAACTAATCTCATCCACAATAATAATATAAATATCAACTCGAATATTTATGATACAATCGTTGAGCGGAGACAAAGTCCACTACCAACTATCACAATAAAAGAACTGTACATGAATCGAAAAATGGAAAGACGAACCAAGCGCAATCGTCTTCGGAAGAATGGAGAAGACCACGATCTTGGCTAGGATACCTGCGGAAAACATGAACACACACCTAGAGAAAAACCAGGTCCTCAGAGGGACGTAACAAGATACATAAAAATAATACCATGATGAACTGTAAATGATACATGATAAAAAAAAGACCACATGCTCCAACACAATGGAACCTAACCATCTAGGTGTAATGCAAGTCGAAAACTATACTGGAACGTATAAGTGGGTAGGAATAAAGCATAGCATCCACTAGAGGCTTTCGCATGAACTAGTATACGTCTCTGACCGTATCTGACGACGTGGTCAGGGTCGTGCAATGGATATATCCCCTAGTTCATACTTTGCATCGCTAGCATACCTCATGACCGTATCTGACGTCGTGGTCAGGGCCGTGCAATGGATATATCTTCTAGCGATACACCCATAACAGGGAAACCATGAACCCATAACCGGGCAATCTAGAAGGCTGTGGGATAGCTCATACGTTCCAGAAGTTTTCCTCGCCCATGTATCACACAAGTCATATCCATGTCTTGGCGATCCATATCTCTATGCAAGTCGCTATCTAGACTCCGCTAATCCATAAATGAACCGACACACAAACCGCCCGTATCGGTAGCAAGTCGAATACGTAGGTTCGTGTCGACTCTATGATCCTCACTCATGTGTCGTGTATGAGACGTGTCAACAAGTCAAGGAAGTTATGAAGCATAACTCCAACACACCGGGAAAGTCCGCTACCACATATGGTCCACACACACACGCACACACACAAACATCGATATACATATCGATGTCACCCAAGTCATACTTGGACATACTCTTACTAATGTAAAAAAACACTAGCAACATATAAAATATCATGAATCAAATATAAGTACAAGATGGCAAGGTATCTTGCCTGTTGTGACGCCTGATGAGCTGCCTGGTGTGGTACAATGATCAAGGTAGCACGATCCGCGACTTTGGTGCAACAACTGTACAAGGGGACCTCAGATAGTGGCACGGACAGTTCCAATGGGTCCAGAACGATTAGGTTAGTTAGGGTCGATGGGAGGAGATATCGATTGGGCAAGAGATCATGGATAATAGGTTTAGTTACGAACACGATGAAATTAAATAATTTGATAAATAATATATATATATATATGTACGATTTATGAAAACTATTAATAATCCTTAAAACTATATTTATATTAGTCCAAATATTTAGATAAACATTTTAGAAAAATCATCTTAAGGATAAAACCAAAATTTTGTCAAAATATAGTTTTGGTCATGGCCATATTTAAAGCAGGTAAAATAATGGTATAATATTTTATCATAATTATCCTTTTAGAAATATTAATATTTATATATATACATAAACGTATGTATATCAAAATATACTATTACTATTAGTAAAATAAATATCATTAAACCAATATTCTGGCAAAATCTTAATTTAACCCAAATCCTAATTAAGCATGTTGGGCTAATATCCTATATTATATTTTGTTACAAGTATAGGTTTAGAAAATTATTAATTAACTAAAATAATAATAATAATAATAATAATAATAATAATAATAATAATAATAATCCACTGATAACAAATATGATATTGATAGTAATAATAATAATAATAATAAACTATTAATAATACAAAATGATAATCATGATAATGATAATAATAATGATAATAATAATAATAATTATTATTATTTCTAACAAACTTATACAACTTATCCATTTAATAATAATAATAATAATAATAATAATAATAATAATAATAATAATAATAATAATAAAAATAAAAACACAAAATATCTACTCCTGAGTTCTCTCTTCCCGTTTCAACAGAGAGAGAAAGTATAGAGAAAGAAAAAAATAAAATGGGAAGGGGAGATCGGAGGCTCTCGGCGCAAGGGCGGCGAGCGGGGCGGAGAGAAGGGAAGTGGTCGGTGGGCAAGGCAGAGGAAGCGGAAAGCTCGGCTTAGGCGGCGGGGAAGGCGGTCATCAAGTCGGGAAAGGACTGGGAGGAGAGGGAGCGGTTTGAGGGGGTTTTCGGCGGGAGACTCGTCGGCGGATGGGGATGGTCAGCGGCGGAGGGAGGCTGAGAGTGGGTCAGAGAGGCGGTGGACTCGGTGGAAAGGAGCGGCGCGGAGGTCGTCAGCGTCGGGCGACGCGGGCGTCAGGGCGGAGAGGGGTTTTCGGCAGCGAAGCTGGGGGTTTCGATGGGCGCGGAGGGAGGCGAGCGGAGAAAGTGAACGGCTGCAGCGGAGGGTTCGGCCGGCGCTACGGAGGGGAAAGGGAAGGAGCGACGGAGGGAAAACCAATGAAGAAAAGGAGATCGGAGGAGTAGGCGGCGAGAGGCGTTGCCGGCGGTCGCTCAGGCGGCTAGGGCACGAGGACCAGGGCGGCGGTTCCACCAGTCACGGCGGACGGCGGTGCGGAGGCGTGGAGCGAGCGCGCCTAACCGGACTGGGAAGTCGGGGCTGGCGCGCGCGGCGCCTGGCTCACGGTGGGAGCCGCGGACGGGCTGGACGAGGCAGGACGCCTACCAGCGGCGAAGAGGCGTTGGCCCACCGGCGGGGGCGGTCCAGAGTGGTGAGTTTGAATTGGATTTTACTAAATTTTGAGATTTTCTGGGGCTTCGGTTGTTGGTAGCCGAGGTGCGACGAGGTGGTCGGATGTTGACGGCGGCGGGATGGTGGTGGTGCTAATGGCTGCTGGGGATTTGGTGGTGAGGATGATGAGGATGATGGCGGGGGTCAGACGACCATGGTCGGTAGGCGAGTAGTTGCGGAGGAGGCAGTAATTAGAGTCGGGGAGTAGCCACTGGTATGGTCGTGGTGGGGTGTCGAGGAATAGGTGGATGGTACAAATTAGATTTAGAGACTTGGGTTTATTGTTGCGTGTCGGGGTGTGTCCGACACGAAGAAGATGGATTGTATATGTAACTAGATGGAATAAGAATCTCTGGATGGACACAGACACGATGCACGTATTCTAGTTGTAAAATTTTGGTGGAGGTGAGGATTTTATGGAGGAGTACCTGCCTATTTATAGGATGTGGGAATTCCCAGTTGGATATAATTAGGATTGTTTAAATCCCCCCATTAGATATTTCATAATTAAATTCAAATCGAGTTAAAACCAATCAATCAAATCCAAATTCATATCTAAATAAATTTTATGCATAATCTAAAACCTTTCAAATAAATTTAAATCTAAATTTAAATTTGTCATAACCATTTAAACATAAATTACAAATTTCAAAATAAATAATAAAAGTGATAAAAATAAATTTCGAAAATTATCTTAAATATTTTAATATCAATAGAAAAATAGCTTCAACATAACTTTTAATAAATTTAAGATGTAAAAAAAAATCATATAATAAAATAGCTTTTCATTAAGATAAAATAATTTCAAAAGTTTACTATATATAAATGAACAAAATTCGATTAAATGACATATAAATAAATTTTACATAAAACAAAAAATTTTCTGAATTATTTTTTATAACTAAAATAATCCTTTTTAAAATAATTACGGTATGATATTTTTCGTGCTCAAACACGATGAAATATTTACCTTATATAAAAATACTTTATATAAGAAAATCTATACTATAAAACTTTGTATATAAAAATATGTTATCTTGCATATACGTACTCGCACGCAAATAGCATTCACATAATATTTATTTTCAAAATTTCTAACCGTATTTGTATAATAATGAAATAACTTTTATGAGAAATAAAATCTATGTTTTTGGCAAGGAATTGCTATGACACTAAACATAAGTATTTTGAACCAAAATATTTATTTGCTATTTAAGAGTTTCTAATAAAACGAATTTAGAAGAAAATAAAATATTTCGTACCTACGTATTCATACTTGTCGTATAATACCAAAATCTATACTGAAAATAAAATTTCAAAATCGTAGTGAAAATTTAGGTATCCTACCCAACTTACAAGAATTTTGTCCTCGAAATAAAAATGAGTAGGGGGTATGAGAGGGTACAAGGGTATATCAATGAGGAACAATCAAATCACGACGTTCAAAAATATGCATTAGAAAATCGCGATTTTCAAGTAGAAATAATCATGGATATGGTTATGGGTGAGGTTGCCAACTAACGTAAGTAAAAGATCAAGAGTCTTGGAAGTGAAGGTTAAAAAATTTGAGAACAGGGGCACATGGTCCCTTGGAAAAGCTAGTCATCTAGGTTTAGGGGGTACGACTAAGAAAACATTTCTAGTCATTCCTAAGTTCCAAACGATTAGATGGTCGAGGTAATAGTTTGAGGGCGAATAACTTGAGACGAGATTATAGTCACGTGGCTTGGTCGAAGGCTAACTAGCTATCATGGTCATAGGGGAACACTTGGTTTCTATCCATCAAGTACGAGCCTTCGTCTAACTAAGTGAAAGACGAAAACCAATATGAGGCCAAAGAAGTTGTTTTCGAATACCAATATGTGGTTCAAGGGCGAGTAAGTAATTCAAAAGAATTGCCAAGACTATCGCAGATGGGATTCTAGAAGACAAGTTTAACTATGTCCCCATCCACGTATAACGATAGATAAAAGCGAACCAAAGTGCAATAGGTTGATCAGACCATCATGCACCGGTTCTGATTAGACAATATGTTAGTGGATACGCACCCAATAAAACATGTCATGATCAAGCTTGATAAGGGAATAAGCTTGCAAAACTTAAGCTAAACTAGCTGTATAGGATAGTAAAAAAAATTTTTTTGTATAAATATAGGCGCGATTAAAATTTTAAAGAAGTGGGACTAGTTCAAACTTATTAAGAATCTAGTCATGCCCTTGGTTGGTGCCTATACAGTCGTACTACTGTCTACTTGCTTAAGACTGGGTTAAGGTCACAAGGAAGGTTAGGTCGTAAGGTATTCTACCCAACTTACAAGAATTAAACTAGCAGGGTGACGGGACAATGGGACAAGTCGACCTAGTATGGATTACCTTTCTAACCAACATCAAGCACGAAAGAAGGATAAGAATTCACGGTAGAGGGAATCAAGCAAGATGCAAATCGAGGAGTCAAGCGAGAAGGCAGTCAAGTGTGTGGATGAGATCCTAGACTCTAATCCTATTCGCAGGTTTGCTTGGTACGGTAAAGTAACCAAACAATTTATCTTGACCTGCATGGGCCACCACAAAAACATATAACGCCCCAGTCCCAAAATACGTAGGACTAGGAACGTAGACATGCCAGCTGTATTCATACGAAGTACGTAGGTCTCGTATGAATACATAAGCTGTAAAATGCAGTAATCCAAGACAAACTAATCTCATCCACAATAATAATATAAATATCAACTCGAATATTTATGATACAATCGTTGGGCGGAGACAAAGTCCACTACCAACTATCACAATAAAAGAACTGTACATGAATCGAAAAATGGAAAGACGAACCAAGCGCAATCGTCTTCGGAAGAATGGAGAAGACCACGATCTTGGCTAGGATACCTGCGGAAAACATGAACACACACCTGGAGAAAAACCAGGTCCTCAGAGGGACGTAACAAGATACATAAAAATAATACCATGATGAACTGTAAATGATACATGATAAAGAAAAGACCACATGCTCCAACACAATGGAACCTAACCATCTAGGTGTAATGCAAGTCAAAAACTATATTCGAACGTATAAGTGGGTAGGAATAAAGCATAGCATCCACTAGAGGCTTTCGCATGAACTAGTATACGTCTCTGACCGTATCTGACGACGTGGTCAGGGCCGTACAATGGATATATCCCCTAGTTCATACTTTGCATCGCTAGCATACCTCCTGACCGTATCTGACGTCGTGGTCAGGGCCGTGCAATGGATATATCCTCTAGCGATACACCCATAACAGGGAAACCATGAACCCATAACCGGGCAATCTAGAAGGCTGTGGGATAGCTCATACGTCCCAGATGTTTTTCCCGCCCATGTATCACACAAGTCATATCCATGTCTTGGCGATCCATATCTCTATGCAAGTCGCTATCTAGACTCCGCTAATCCATAAATGAACCGACACACAAACCGTCCGTATCGGTAGCAAGTCGAATACGTAGGTTCGTGTCGACTCTATGATCCTCACTCATGTGTCGTGTATGAGACGTGTCAACAAGTCAAGGAAGTTATGAAGCATAACTCCAACACACCGGGAAAGTCCGCTACCACATATGGTCCACACACACACGCACACACACAAACATCGATATACATATCGATGTCACCCAAGTCATACTTGGACATACTCTTACTAATGTAAAAAAATACTAGCAACATATAAAATATCATGAATCAAATATAAGTACAAGATGGCAAGGTATCTTGCCTGTTGTGACGCCTGATGAGCTGTCTGGTGTGGTACAATGATCAAGGTGGCACGATCCGCGACTTTGGTGCAACAACTGTACAAGGGGACCTCGGATAGTGGCACGGACAGTTCCAATGGGTCCAGAACGATTAGGTTAGTTAGGGTCGATGGGAGGAGATATCGATTGGGCAAGAGATCATGGATAATAGGTTTAGTTACGAACACGATGAAATTAAATAATTTGATAAATAATATATATATATGTACGATTTATGAAAACTATTAATAATCCTTAAAACTATATTTATATTAGTCCAAATATTTAGATAAACATTTTAGAAAAATCATCTTAAGGATAAAACCAAAATTTTGTCAAAATATAGTTTTGGTCATGGCCATATTTAAAGCAGGTAAAATAATGGTATAATATTTTATCATAATTATCCTTTTAGAAATATTAATATTTATATATATACATAAACGTATGTATATCAAAATATACTATTACTATTAGTAAAATAAATATCATTAAACCAATATTCTGGCAAAATCTTAATTTAACCCAAATCCTAATTAAGCATGTTGGGCTAATATCCTAATATTATATTTTGTTACAAGTATAGGTTTAGAAAATTATCAATTAACTAAAATAATAATAATAATAATAATAATAATAATAATAATAATAATAATAATAATAATCCCCTGATAACAAATATGGTACTGATAGTAATAATAATAATAAACTATTAATAATACAAAATGATAATCATGATAATGATAATAATAATGATAATAATAATAATAATAATTATTTCTAACAAACTTATACAACTTATCCATTTAATAATAATAATAATAATAATAATAATAATAATAAAATATAATAATAATAAAAATAAAAATAAAAACACAAAATATCTACTCCTGAGTCCTCTCTTCCCGTTTCAACAGAGAGAGAGAGTATAGAGAAAGAAAAAAAATAAAATGGGAAGGGGAGATCGGAGGCTCTCGGCGCAAGGGCGGCGAGCGGGACGGAGAGAAGGAAAGTGGTCGGTGGGCAAGGCAAAGGAAGCGGAAAGCTCGGCTTAGGCGGCGGGGACGGCGGTCATCAAGTCGGGAAAGGACTGGGAGGAGAGGGAGCGGTTTGAGGGGGTTTCCGGCGGGAGACTCGTCGGCGGATGGGGATGGTCAGCGGCGGAGGGAGGCTGAGAGTGGGTCGGAGAGGCGGTGGACTCGGTGGAAAGGAGCGGCGCGGAGGTCGTCAGCGTCGGGCGACGCGGGCGTCAGGGCGGAGAGGGGTTTTCGGCGGCGAAGTTCGGGGTTTCGATGGGCGCGGAGGGAGGCGAGCGGAGGAAGTGAACGGCTGCAGCGGAGGGCAGCGGAGGGGAAAGGGAAGGAGCGGCGGAGGGAAAACCAAGGGGGAAAAGGAGATCGGAGGAGTAGGCGGCGAGAGGCGTTGCCGGCGGTCGCTCAGGCGGCTAGGGCACGAGGACCAGGGCGGCGGTTCCACCAGTCACGACGGACGGCGGTGCGGAGGCGTGGGGCGAGCGCGCCTAACCGGACTGGGTAGTCGGGGCTGGCGCGCGCGGCGCCTGGCTCACGGTGGGAGCCGCGGACGGGCTGGACGAGGCAGGACGCCTACCAGCGGCGAAGAGGCGTTGGCCCACAGGCGGGGGCGGTCCAGAGAGGTGAGTTTGAATTGGGTTTTACTAAATTTCGAGATTTTCTGGGGCTTCGGTTGTTGGTGGCCGAGGTGCGACGAGGTGGTCGGATGTTGATGGCGGCGGGATGGTGGTGGTGCTAATGGCTGCTGGGGATTTGGTGGTGAGGATGATGAGGATGATGGCGGGGGTCAGACGACCATGGTCGGTAGGCGAGTAGTTGCGGAGGAGGCAGTAATTAGAGTCGGGGAGTAGCCACTGGTATGGTCGTGGTGGGGTGTCGAGGAATAGGTGGATGGTACAAATTAGATTTAGAGACTTGGGTTTATTGTTGCGTGTCGGGGTGTGTCCGACACGAAGAAGATGGGTTGTATATGTAACTAGATGGAATAAGAATCTCTGGATGGACACAGACACGATGCACGTATTCTAGTTGTGAAATTTTGGTGGAGGTGAGGATTTTATGGAGGAGTACCTGCCTATTTATAGGATGTGGGAATTCCCAGTTGGATAGAATTGGGATTGTTTAAATCCCCCCATTAGATATTTCATAATTAAATTCAAATCGAGTTAAAACCGATTAATCAAATCCAAATTCATATCTAAATAAATTTTATGCATATTCTAAAACCTTTCAAATAAATTTAAATCTAAATTTAAATTTTTCATAACCATTTAAACATAAATTACAAATTTCAAAATAAATAATAAAAGTGATAAAAATAAATTTCGAAAATTATCTTAAATATTTTAATATCAATAGAAAAATAGCTTCAACATAACTTTTAATAAATTTAAGATGTAAAAAAAATCATATAATAAAATAGCTTTTCATTAAGATAAAATAATTTCAAAAGTTTACTATATATAAATGAACAAAATTCCATTAAATGACATATAAATAAATTTTACATAAAACAAAAATTTTTCTGAATTATTTTTTATAACTAAAATAATCCTTTTTAAAATAATTACGGTATGATATTTTTCGTGCTCAAACACGATGAAATATTTACCTTATATAAAAATACTTTATATAAGAAAATCTATACTATAAAACTTTGTATATAAAAATATGTTATCTTGCATATACGTACTCGCACGCAAATAGCATTCACATAATATTTATTTTCAAAATTTCTAACCGTATTTGTATAATAATGAAATAACTTTTATGAGAAAATAAAATCTATGTTTTTGGCAAGGAATTGCTATGACACTAAACATAAGTATTTTGAACCAAAATATTTATTTGCTATTTAAGAGTTTCTAATAAAACGAATTTAGAAGAAAATAAAATATTTCGTACCTACGTATTCATACTTGTCGTATAATACCAAAATCTATAATGAAAATAAAATTTCAAAATCGTAGTGAAAATTTAGGGGTTTTACAAAGAAAAAGATCAAAATGATCATATTTTCCTCCTCTCATTATCCTCATAAAACTATCATTTTTCTCCTATCCTCTCAAATTGTTCCTCCTTCAATTTTCTGGACAAAGCTAAGTTCGGGTCGTTCTTCCGAAACCGTGTGCGGTGACGGGAAGCCGGTAGCAAGGGGGTTTTACCACTAGGAGAATTCGAGAGGATGTCTGCACATAGACCTCGAATATTCTCTTAGGGCAATGCTTTGTGCATGACTTCCCCGTAGACCGGTATTTCTAACATTTTCTATTATTTTGCTACTCTATTTTTCAGAATGATAAAGGTAATTTTTCCAACAATATATATATATATATATATATATATATATATATATATATATATATATATATATATATATAGCCAATGACCTCTAGCTCAAGTGGTTAGAGTGAGGCACGTCCTCCCAAGAGGTTTCATGTTCGAGCAACGGAAGAAGCACATTTTATTTCATGCGGACTGGATGCGGTGAGATACAAGTGCTGGTGCGGACCTTCGGGCCGAGTTTGTAGGCTTCGAGTCAGGAGTCCCCTTAGAAAACTCCCTAAAAATCCCCTCACTCTAATTCATAATATTAATATTAATATTAAAATTTTTTTATATATTAATGTTAATGTTAATGTTAATATTAATGTTAATGTTAAAGTTAAAGTTAATATTAATTTTAATGTTAAGTTTAATGTTAATTTTAGTATTTAATGTTATTAACATTAATATTAATATTAACATTAACATTAACATTAATATTAAATTATGGATTTGAGTGAGGGGGGTTTTTAGAGAATTTTCTAAAGGGGTAATCTAGTGGTAGTGCTAAGGCATGCGATCCAAGTGGTTAGAAAATTGATTTCTGATGGAAGCTTTCGACACTATACTATGTAAATTCTTACCTTTAAAGATGAACCATACAAACACTCGAGTTCTTTGATGCGGTGAGATACAAGTGCTGGTGCGGACCTTCGGACCGAGTTTGTAGGCCTTCGAGCTAGAAATCTGTAATAGAATTACTTGTTCCAATATATATATATATATATATATATATATATATATATATATATATATATATATATATGACTTATAATTTAGTGATAGTGCTAGGGCATGCGATCCAAGTGGTTAGAAAATTGATTTATGATGGAAGCCTTCGACACTATACTATGTAAATTCTTACCTTTAAAGATGAACCATACAAACACTCGAGTTCTACATAGTAATGTATTTTTGGTGGCATGTAAATTCTTATCGTTGGCATAAAAAAATAATGTAATCTTTAATATAAAAAGTTTATTTATCATGCACGAGAACACCTCTCTTAAAGTTTTATCTAGGCCCAAAATTTTTTTTAGGACCGACACTGGTCAAAGGGATCTGCACACGCTAGAGGAAAAAGCCACTTCAACTGTTAAGAGTCCACCAATTTTCTCCTCTACCTTTTTTTTTTTTTTTTTTCTCTTACCAAGCCACAAAACATAATTTAACCATCAAAGAAAAATACCTATTCAAACACCACTGACTTTTTTATTATTATTGCGGTACTAATGTTTAGGAATTCATAGTTCATCTGTTACTTTGACTCTTTGTATTTTATACGAGAAGTTTATATGGAAAAAACTATACTTTTGGGGAGTAATATTTATAGGTATTAGAAAGTAGACCAGTTTTCTTGTAACCTACCTAAGGGCCTATTACCAACTTCCAACAACCCACTATGGTCGACGGATCAAAATCCACTAACAATGGAGAACAATACAAGAAGAAAATTAGTCTACTTAAGAGGTGAATTATAGTTTTTCTTTTTCTTTTTTTTTTCTTTTTTTTTAGAATCCGACGTTACGCACGTAACGTAGTACATGCAGCATTGCATGTCTGTTGAATCCACTGTTCTTAACTCCCACCAAATAAATGGAAGGAATAATACGTCAACGTAACTCGATCTACTGATCTTCTACCATTCAGCCGGGATCTTATGCCGTTCCTCAGTAACCACAAAAACCATTCGAGTTCGGTAGAGGTGAATTATAGTTGGTTTACTCAAATGAACCTTTTTTCCGAAATATTTATTAGACTAGCATTTCACGGATAATTTCATTTTCAAATTATAAATAAGGCTATATGTCGCAGCTGGTTGTAACTAAATATTGGATGGTTGTGCCCATAAATAATAGAAATCTATATATGCTTACTTATCAATTTATCATCTTGTACAAATGTGCTTGTATCCGATTGTTAAAGCATCAAGTTATTACAAATGGAAGAAAACTACTGGAGAATTTATCATCCATCTTTTATCTTTATTTCAGTAAATTAGACTAAAACACGTACGTTATTAGTAGCTATACTAAGCAAAACTTACAACGTATGCAAAGGCTGTAGACTTATTGACGGAACGCTAACAATAAAGAAGAGCACGAGAAAACAATAAAGAACAATACGAGAAAAATATTAGTCTAATTAAGAGTTAAACTATTCTTAGCCCTCGTTTGGTTAGCGGGAGGGAAAATAAAGGAGATCGGTTCTTTGTTTTTTTTTTCTTTTAAAAATTAGAATTACAATTAACTTTTTTTCGGTATTTGAAAATGTTAAGAAAATTGAGAGGAAATGTGAATCCTAAGTGTGTTTGGAAACTTTTGTTATTGCCGGGGCACAATTTTTCGATGGAAAACAGAGAAAATGAAACAATTGTAAAAACAATGTTCCAACGCAACACTTCTAGGAAGGTTGCGCGAGTATAACGAAGATCTAAAAAGATCTTGTTATAATTATTACGAGAATCTAAAAAGATTTCGTAATCCACAGCAACGTATGATATACGAGAATCTAAAAAGATTTCGTAATCCACGGCAACGTATGATATACGAGAATCTAAAAAGATTTCGTAATCACAGCAGCGAAGAAGATGAAAGGCGAAAGGTGGAAGATGGCCTGCTGGGGTGAATGATCACCGTTGCTCAAAGCTTTATTCGCCCTACACGAACAGCTTCCAGGAACCAGCAAGTTCGTCGGAGAACTTGGAACACTCCTGCTCTTCTGACTCCTCGGATGGACACGAACTCCCGTGCAAGAGCAACGCTGGTGCGGCGCCTTTCCTCTCACTCTCGAAGGCTGCTGGACGAACAGAACTGTGTTAAAGAACACGTCTGAATACTCTGTTTACTTGTGCTAAAAAATACTTCGTAAATCTTCTGTGGTGGCTTCTCTTTTTCTTCTGTGTATCAGCCTTGAGAGAGGGAATGCCTTATATAAGCCCTGCAGCAACTGGTCGGTTGCCACAAAGTTAGGGACGTGGTAATAACCACCCCGAACATGTAGCAACCGCCCAGAACATGCAAATGCACGTTCTGCTGCCAAGTGCGCACATCCAGCGCTCCTTGCACTCTGCGCGACAGAGCGCGCACTGAACTGCGCACACTGCGCGCACTGCACGCACTGCGTACACTGCGCATGCAGCGCAACCGCGCAACCCGCACAATCAAGCACAACCCTGCGCAACCTAGCGCAACCTAGGCGCGCACCTGGGCAGCGCAACTGGGCTTGCGCAACTGAGCAGTGCAACTGGGCTTGCGCAACGTGGCAGCGCAAGTGGCTCGCGCAACGAGCGCAACTAAAGCGCACTATGCGCCTAGCGACGATGCTGACGTGCTAAGTGCAAAGTGCGCCAACAAGATGCCACATTATGCCTCATGAGCCCATGAGCCCGAGTCCGAGTCCGAGTCCGAGTCGGAGTCGCTACGGGGCTTAGCTCCCATGGAAATAAATTTCCAAAGAGCAAAAAGCATGAATGCTTTAATTGTTGATTTTAGCCTTTTTTTCATTAGAAAAATAACCCCACATGGCAAACCCATGTGCACCTCCACACCACATGTGCATCTCCAATAACAGCAAAGCTAATATATAGAGATACAAACTCTTTGGCCTATCCGATGTGGGACTAAACTTTCTAAAGGAAAGGCCAAAACTCCAACAATCTCCCACATATCTCTATATATGGGTATAAGTGTTTCCCACAATAATTTTCCATCATGCATTAGGAGAGATGTCGCTGACGGCTTGAATCTTCCCGCATGGGTCAAAAATCAAACTATAATACAAGAATGGACTAAGCCTTGAATTCTGCATCATAGCTGAAATTCTTTCCACTCACATAATGTAGTTACATGTGCTTCTGGCTACACATTAAAAGCCCTGTGCCAGCCTGGTTTCAGTGTATAATTTTGGGCGTCTACAAGTTTACCATCAAGAGATGGCCTGATATCTCTTTGTCCATACACTATAGGTGAGTTCATTATAAAAAGACATGGCATGAAGCGCTTTGCGCTTCCCTTGCGGTGCTACGCCGCTATGACATGGCTTAAAGCCGAGGCCTTACCCCGTACCAGAAACCTCATCGTAGTGTCATACTACTGTAGCATGAGGCAACCGCCTCTTTGTAGTGCCAAAATATCCAGCATGAAGCCTTAGGCTCCCTTGCGGTGTTACGCCGCAACGACATGGCTTACAAGGCCGAGGCTTTATCCCTAACCGGGTACCTCATGGTGGTGTCGTGCCACTGTAACATGAGGACACTACAAGAAAAATGACTTTTTACGGCATTACATTTACGGCGTGCATAAGAACGAACGCCGTAAATAATAGTTTTACGACGCACATTTGAGAGCATGTCGTGAATAAGTCATACATGTCATATTTTTAGCTTATTCACGACGGGCATATACGGGTCATAAAATTCACGACGTGCATTGTGTGCCGTAAAAGGCTAACATCAAAGATGACACAATTTGTATGTCGTGAATGCTCAAAAATTCTGGCATGATTTTCTTTTGTTTGCCCCCAAACATTTTCCCCAAAATTAGAAAAAAAACCTCACCCTCATTTTCGTCATATGCCTCCAAGGCTCGAAAATTCTCTCCCCCCTTTCCTCAGCTCGATGAGTTGGGGAATGAAGATTTACGAAGGGACGGTGGCGGGCGGGTCGCTGGTCCTTCTGGGTTGGGCGGGATTGTGGTTCCTGAACTCTCGGCTGTACAAGGAGTACGAGGAGAAGAGGACCTGGTCCAGATCCTCTTCAGCCTCGTCTTCTCCTTCCCCAGCAACCTCTTCCAGGTGATCCTCTTTGAGATCCTCTCATTCCTCTCCAAAGAGTGAGTCACTCACTCAGTGCAGTAATCAATTTATATTTCTAGGGTTTCATCAATTTATTAGGGTTTCTTTCTTGGTAGTGCAGCGCGAGATGGATCAATTGGAAGGTGGATCTGTTCTATCTGAATTGAGTTATTTTCATCAATTTATTAGGGTTTACTTGAGTTATTTTCATCACTACCTTTCTTATTTGGAACTGGCCGGCAAGCTTTTACTTTTTCTACTATTTACATCTTTTGACGTATCCGTAAAATTATAGCTGTCTGCATTAACCTCAGATACTTCATCACTTCTAGATGACATGCAATTAGTGAGCCATATTTAGCTTTGTAAAGCCAGACGTTTCAAATATACGACATGCTTCAATTGGGTAGCGGTGGCTTGACATAATTGCCAACCCCTTATTATCGTCTCTGCAGCAAGCAAGCTTACATTAGATGTGCAGAAGTCATTGATCTTACTATTACAGATCAAAGGCAATAAATGGTGCTTTACAATAATGAACCATTGGTAAACTAACTTCACCATTTGTAGACTATGTTAACTATATGGTAGTCGCTAGTTATGTTCTGTTGTCTACAATTGAACATAGCCAACTTTGATATCATATTATGATCGATCTGAAACTTCAAATTTTTTTGATAATTAGGATTGCGCTTGACTCTGTTGGTCAATCCATTCAAGAAATGGGATAATATGAAGGTTTCTCTAAAACAAAGCCAGCTTCTTATTGCTAGCCAATTATGAGTATGAAGACCAAAGTTCTGGCTTAAAATTTAAATTAATCTTTCTATTGTGGAGTGTGATCTCCTACATATTCTAAATATTGGTGATGCTGCATATGCATAGCAATAGGCATAATATAATATGGGTTGTTATCTTCTCTACTTTTCCAGCATTCTTATTGTTTTTGGAAATGCTATAATTCTTACACATTCAGCACAGTTATTTGATCATAAGAAGTTTCAGTTACTATTTGAAACTGTAACTAAAATTATATTTGTTCTCTTTTTACGAATAGTTTGTTAAACCATTCATTTTTGAACTTTATATTGACATGATTTGTTATTGTATATAATAGGTTGTATAAGAGATGCTACTTTTTGCTGCATGCATGTGAACTTGGGTACTTTTGATGAAGTGGCGATTGACGATGACTCTAATTATGCTGGTGCTTGATCGATAGTGGAATGAAGGAATCAATATATTTTGTATAGGCCTAGGTTAAGTATATGGCCACATTTTTGTCACATTTTAGTTGGTGATTTGGAATTCACATTTTTGTGACATTTTGGTTGGTGATTTGGAATTCACATGATTTGACATTATTATGGTTCAATGAAAGTTAGTACTTATACAATTGTTGTGTACACTATAAAGTGATTTTGGATTTGGATGATTTGATAGTGATGTTTCAATGAAAGTTGTTACTTTTCATAATTGTTATGTATATTATGTGTTTTGTGATTCAATGTCAAAGGTAAAATTGATTATACAAAATGCAGGAATTTTTTAAAAAAAATTGAAGAGAATTTAAGGCGTGCAGAATATGTCCTAATTGATGTGTATTTGATACTTTCTACGACATGCAATAAATGTCGTAAAATATTATTTACGGCGTGCCACTGAATGTTGTAATTTTTGCATTAAAGACGTGTAATAGAATGTTGTAAAATATTATTAACGGCATGTAAAAGTATGTCGTGTTTTTTTATTAACGACGTGCAAAAGCATGCCATAATTTCCTTTTAACGGCACACAATGAATGTCGTAAATTATTATAGACGGCGCACAAATTGACTTTAGACGGCACACACATTATGCCGTCTAAACTACCAGCTTTTTACGGCATGGGCTAATACGGCGCGCTCATGTGTGCCGTCTAATGTCTTTCATGGCGTGCATTGCGTGCCGTAAAAATATATTTTTTCTGTAGTGGGAACTCCTCCTCTTTGTAGTGCTGACTACACCCCTCTTTATTTTTAACATACAGCATTAGGCTAACTGCCTATTCGCGGTGCTACGCCGCTGTGACTTGGCCTGTAAAGCCGAGGCTTTATCCTATTCCTGGACAGCACCCCACATATAGGAACCTCATTGTGGAGTCACCCCACTGTAGCATGGAGTTTCACTCCTTGTAGTGCTGCTCTACCGTGCTTCCTGTAAAGCACTCCAGGCATTCACTCTGCCTGAGAACTCATTAAGGCAATTAAGCCAACCTTCCCACAGGAACCGTTTTCCGCAGAAAACAATAGTAGACAACAGTGGTTATAGGTCCGTAACCTCTCCATGCCCAATAGAGCATGTACCCACCGTTCCTGATATTCTTCCGATTAGTGGTCCTCCCTTGAACCAAAAGCTAGATGCCTAGTAGATAAATCTTTAAACTATTAGCATAAAATTTTATGGTAGGAATACAATAATACAATATCAGAATGCCTTCAAGCCCATTTTACATGCTGTGTCATTAACCAGCTGGCGCTTGAGGCCCTTGGTGAACGGATCTGCCAGGTTCTCCTGACTCCGAACATCAATTACTGCAATAACACCTCTCTTGATAAGATTGTGTACTGCCCTGTGCTTCAACCGTACAGTCCTCTTTTTCTCGTTGAAGAGGTCATTTGATGCCACCGCCGCAGTCGCCTGGTTGTCGTAGTATATCGGTATCGTCGGTATTTGTGCCCCAACCATTGGAAGATCATACATGAGCTCCCGAAGCCATTCTGCTTCCTCGGCTGCGGTATCAAGTGCAAAAAACTCAGATTCCATGGATGACCGCGAGAGCATAGTCTGCTTCTTCGACTTCCACGATATAGCAGCTCCATCCATTATGAAAATGAATCCACCTGTGGACCTCTCGCTCTCCACCTCTGAGCACCAACTGGCATCACTGAAGCCTTCCACTATCGGCGGATCTCCGTTGTAGTACAGTGCATATGTCTGAGTCTTCTTGAGATATCTCATAACTCGTTTCACAGCTTTCCAGTGTTCAGCACCTGGGTTGCTTGTGAAACGACTCAGCATTCCTACGGCGAAAGCTATGTCAGGACTTGTGGCAGTAGTAGCATACATCAAACTTTCAATTAAGCTTGCATACTCCAGCTACCTGATGCTCTTCCCTGAATTAGGCTTCAGCTTCATATCACACCTGTACGGCGTATCGATCCCTGGAAGATCCCTATACCCATAACGAGTGATCATTTTCTCAATATAATGAGACTGTGATAGCGCTAGTCCAGTGTCTGTCCGGATGATCTTGATCCCTACGATCACATCAGCTTCCCCCAAGTCCTTCATACTGAACTTGCTTGAGATGAATTTCTTTGTCTCCGTGACACAGTTGATATCTGTACCTAGGATAAACATGTCGTTCACGTACAGACAAACGATCACACCTCTTCCATCAGCGAACTTCGTGTAAATACACTTGTCCGTATCGCTGACCATGTAGCCATTTGACCTTATAACTTTGTCAAATTTCTCATGCCACATCTTGGGAGCCTGTTTAAGACCGTACAAAGATTTCACCAACTTGCAGACTTTGTCTTCAAGACCCCTAATGACAAATCCCTCTGGCTGTTGCATATAAATCTCTTCGGTCAGCTCGCCATTTAGGAAAGCTGTATTTACATCCATCTGATGTATCACCATCTTATGTATTGCTGCGAGAGCAATCAACATTCTGATGGTGGTCATCCGGGCTATTGGAGCATATGTGTCAAAATAGTCAATCCCCTGCTTCTGAGAAAACCCCTTGGCTACCAACCTAGCCTTGAACTTGTCAATAGTTCCGTCTTCTTTTATCTTCTTCTTGAAGATCCATTTGCATCCAATGGGTTTCGCTCCTTCAGGAAGATCAACCAACACCCAAGTGTTATTTGAGGTGATGGAATCAATTTCATTGTCAATCGCCTCCTTCCAGAAAATCGCATCTCTGGTCTTCATCGCCTCATCTTAGGTAAGCGGATCAGCTCCCACATGATAGGTGACAAAGTCACTTCCGAAGTCCTTCGGCCTCCTCATACGCTTAGCTGACGGCTCAGCTTGTTCTTGTTCAACCGTTGTTTCAACAACAACACCTTATTTGACCATATTTTCATTTAAGACTTCAGTTTCTTTCGCACCCTTATTGTTTTCCGGAACGCCCGCAAGAACAATATTCTTGTGCCTTGCAAATTTGTCTTCAAAATATTCTGCGTCGCGAGATTCAATGATATGATTTGACTCAATATCAAGAAATCTCCGAGCATCACTCTTCTCGACATACCCCAAGAAGATCGTCTTTATAGTCCTTGTCCCAAGCTTCTGAAACTTTAGATCTGGAAGCTTGACATATGCCAGACACCCCCACACTCGAATGACATTCAAGTTAGGTCTGACCTTGAACCAGAGTTCATGAGGAGTAATGTCAGAAGTTGCATGAGGCACTCTATT
The DNA here is from genome assembly GCA_029216955.1 of Iris pallida. Lineage (NCBI taxonomy): Eukaryota > Viridiplantae > Streptophyta > Magnoliopsida > Asparagales > Iridaceae > Iris > Iris pallida. The sequence goes on from JANAVB010044218.1 coordinate 23,502,232, forward strand.
TAGAATTACATTAATTATATTGGACTGATTTACAAGCTGAATCTTGAACATTCCTTCGGTATAAAAAGCTTTCCCGAAATATGTTCCCTTGAAAGACATCATCATCTGGCCAGCATTGATGTCCATCCTGAGGCCTGCGTTGCAGAGTAGGCCTCCTGAGATCAGGTTCTTGGCGATAGCAGGTACGTGCTTTACGCCTTGAAGCGTCAGAGACTTCCCCGAAGTCAGCTTTAACACCACCGTCCCGATCCCGAGCACTTCAGCTTGTGCCTGGTTCGCCATCATAACCACTTCAGAAGTAGGTGTATAGGTGGTGAACCACTCCTTACTGGAGCAGACATGGCAGAAGGCTCCAGTGTCTACCCACCAGTCAGAGTCAGTCCTTACTGCATCAACCTGTGCAATCATAGCAACTACGTCAGTGATCATAGATACCTTACTAGGCTCTCCTTGCTCTGATTGATTGGTCTTTGCTTTGCACTCATAATTAAAGTGGCCCTTCTTGCCACACTTGAAGCAAGGCATCTGAGACTTTGGCTTCTTTTTCTTGATAAAAGTTCCCTTAACCTTCAGATTGTCAGGGTCCTTCTTCTTGCTGTGAGAAGCCGCCTGCTTTTCCCTTGGTTCCTTGGTATGAACCAGATTGGTGTTAGCCAATTGCTTGGACAGTACGTCCACTTTCAGTTGAGCCCGCATCTGGTCCTCAACATAAATTTCCTGCAAGTGATCTTCAAGACTGATCTCAAGCTTCTTCCTATGCATATTTGCATAGAACTTACTCCACCCAGCGGGAAGCTTTGAGACAATCCCTCCAAAAACAAACTTGTCGGGGAGGGGCATCGCCTCGTCTTCTAACTTCTGTCGCAGCTTCAGAAATTCTTTTACCTGCGACAACATAGACTTCTCGTCCTCAAAGAGCCATTTGTGATATTTTTCAACCACAAATATCTTGCTCCTGTTTTTATCTTCTTCGTACAGTTTCTCCAGAGACTCCCATATGTCTCTGGCAATAGTCTTCTTACTGTAGGATTCTGCTAGGGAATCCTCCATAGTATTCAGGATTAGCAGCCTACAAATGCTATTCTCTCTTCTCCACTTGGCCTGAAGTTTAGTAGCCGCAGTGATCGCGACAGCAGACCCAGTATCTGGAACAGTAGGTTCCTCTTCAAGAAGCACGTGACCAACGTCTCTGAGTTGAAGAGTGAGATAAACCTTCCTCTTCCAGACTTGATAATGCTCTCCATCAAACTTTTTCAACTTACAAAAGTCAGTATGGAGGAGTGAAGCATTAATGTTTTCCATCGTAGCAATAAAGCTTTGAGATTGTTATTGTCGGGGCACAATTTTTCGATAGAAAACAGAGAAAATTAAACAATTGTAAAAACAATGTTCCAACGCAACACTTCTAGGAAGGTTGCGCGAGTATAACGAAGATCTAAAAAGATCTTGTTATAATTATTACGAGAATCTAAAAAGATTTCGTAATCTACAGCAACGTATGATATACGAGAATCTAAAAAGATTTTGTAATCCACAGCAACGTATGATAGACGAGAATCTAAAAAGATTTCGTAATCACAGCAGCGAAGAAGATGACAGGCGAAAGGTGGAAGATGGCCTGTTGGGGTGAATGATCATCGTTGCTCAAAGCTTTATTCGCCCTACACGAACAGCTTCCAAGAACCAGCAAGTTCGTCGGAGAACTTAGAACACTCCTGCTCTTCTGACTCCTCGGATGGACACGAACTCCCGTGCAAGAGCAACGCTGGTGCGGCGCAACTAAAGCGCATTATGCGCCTAGCGACGATGCTGACGTGCTGTCACGCCCCAGAACCAGAATACTAGAGAGCGGGGGAGTGACTCAGCCAGCTACGTATTACGGGTAGATGAATACCGTATAATACGATCAATGCTGTCTAACCAGACGAGGGGGTGCATACTACATAAAAGTCTTACTATGGTCATTACACATCTATTGTCTCAATCATTCAAACAAGAAACAGAAATAGAGAACATGTAAGATAAAGCAGTAAGGCGTCCCAAACGCTCAGTCAAAATGTTCTTGAGATCTGGCTTTACAAAATATAGCCAGATGATATAGCAAGTTTACACAATTGTTATCAGCTGCAGTCTGACTTAATTATAATTATGCAAAAGTAAGTACAAGACAATCCGACTAACATGTCGGTGCCAAACGACAAGGTATAAAGTAGATAACAAAACGAGTGGTGAAGTTAAGGAACCTACTCGAGGCCTCCTGCGATCATTCCTCTAGTACTGACCATCGCAGAGGTGGAAGTACGCTGAGTCCTCGGAAACTGGCTCTAAATCTGGCCATGCAAAACCAGAGAGGTTAGACCTCTAATAGCAAGTACCACAAGGGAGCACCACATGAGAACTAAAACTAGTAAGTAAGAGAATATAATAATAGATCTCTGCTTGCTACTAGGACTCACATCACATCAAGACACTTCGAACCAACCTCCCAACCAAACAAGGACAGAAGTTGGCCCATCATGTCCTGACATTCTGATCATCCCAGTTAGGTAACAGAGTACAGTACACAAACAAATCATCTTGAACGGCCAATCAACTCCTACGGCTTGCTATTATGAGTCCCAAGTTATCCTGGAATAATGCAATTAGGGATTCCTCAGTTCTTACTATGTGCAAGCAAGGCTAGTCTATCCAGTCAATCATGTGCGCCATGTATGAATTAAACGAGTCCTAGCAGGACGCCCGTCAATATACAATATACAATAATAATAAAAGCAGATACTGTTCCCTGCCCGTGTGGCAGATTTACAGTATCTGTGGGAACCAGCCGGCTCGTCGGGTACTACTCGTCCCAAGGGGGCTGCCAAGTAAGAACTCGGGAATCCATTCTCTCAATGCAATCATTATTTTATTTAACTTAATAGTCCCTACGTTGAGTGAAATCCCATGTCGTAGATCATGGTCATTCAATGAGTACTTTTGTACGGGGTACGGTATGCATAACCCTACAACGATACCAGTGCGGTTAGGTTGCAGGTCTTACATAGCGTAATGCAACAATCAAATCTAACCACGGTAATCATGCCTTGACCATAAAGTACACATGCTTCTTTCGTAGAAAAATAACTAAATAAATAAATAAATAAATAAATAGATTGAAGCCTGCATGTACATGTATGTCAATATTCGGGATCAGCCAGTCGAGTACAATGGTTCATTACATGAACGTGTCTCATTCATTTTATTCAATAAGACGACTAGCCAGTCTCTTAGTTCCAATTAGGAACGCATGATCAATTTTAAATCAAGATAACCATTATTATCAATGGTATCAAGGCATGAAAGTCAATTAGTATTCAGTGGGGTCGAGTCTACAACTCTCAGGGTTTAATTTCAGTCAATCGGGGTATCTATAACTCAATTCACGACACATGGTACATCCCACGTAACAATCTATATTTAACAGAAATATTAGCATATCATGATTATATCAAGTTTATGCAAAAAGACGTAAGGATATAAAATGGACGTTAAACATCTAATAAGATATCAATATACAGGGCTATAGAAGATCCAGGGTAAGCAGGCTACTCTCATGTCAGCCTACGCTCATGTCAGCGTACGCTCAGGTCAAGCTACGCTCAAGTCAAGCTAGCGTATGGACTCCATACGACTCCTCTTCAAGGCAGCGTATGGACTCCATACGACTCCTTACTATCCAAGTGAGCATATGCAAGTCATACGCTCCCAAAAGGTAGCGTATGAACTCCATACGACTCCTGACCATCCAAATGAGCGTATGCAAGTCATACGCTCCCAAAAGGTAGCGTATGAACTCCATACGACTCCTGACCATCCAAGTGAGCGTATGCAAGTCATACGCTCCCAAAAGGTTGCGTATGAACTCCATACGACTCCTGACCATCCAAGTGAGCGTATGCAAGTCATACGCTCCCAAAAGATAGCGTATGAACTCCATACGACTCCTGACCATCCAAGTGAGCGTATGTAAGTCATACGCTCCCAAAAGATAGCGTATGAACTCCATACGACGTACGCTTCCAAAAGGTAGCGTATGCAAGACACACGCTTCCTAAAAAGGTAGCGTATGGACTCCATACTGCGCTGCGCTAAAGAGCGCGCACAGCTCAGGGACGCAGCTAAAAAGCTAGCATACACTGCTCACTGTCTTCTCCAAACAGCAAGAACTCCATGGTTGCACCCCAAAGTTTCAAAAGTCCATAACTTGGTCAGAATAAGTCCGAATCCAACTTTCCAAAGGTCAAAATTGGGTAGAATAAACCTCTCTACAACATGGAACCATCAAAACTTGAAAACAAAGAAGTTTGATAGAGCAAAACCACCAAACTCCAAAAATAACTCATTTCTAGATCTACAAAAATTAAGACTTCGAAAGGAAAAATGCCAAGTTCTAAACTCTCTTAGGATCTTGCGAGGAAGATAAATGAATTACAAAAACATGGGTTCTTATGGGGAGCAAGTTGTACTTGCCTACGGTTTGGTAGGTGGAGAGAGTAATGAAGAAGAAGAAGAGTAATGGTGAAGAAGTAAAGTAAATGAGGAGAGAGAATGGAGATGGTGGCTTTAAATAAAAAGGTGGTGGTAGGTGGGAGTTGGGCCGGGTCCAATGGGTCCAATGGGTCGGGTTGCACGGGTCCATCAAGGCTAACCCGAAAGTAAGACTAAAACAGGAAATAAAATGCAGGTAATAAAATTACAGGAAGAAATACAGAAATAAAATTGCAGAAAATTAATTAACGTGAAAATTAAAGAGCAGCTAATTAATTAACATGAAAATTTAAAGAGCAGATAATAGAATTACAGAAAAATAAAGTGCAGAAAATAAAATGCAGATAATTAATTAATATGAAGTTATAGGAATTTAAATACAGGATACTACATGATAAATACCAAATAAATATATTCAGGTAATATACGTATTAAAATACGCATTCCGGGAACGGAGAGTGACATCTCTACCCTCCTTAGAAAAATTTCGTCCTCGAAATTTCAAATCCAAGCAGGATAGAAACATCGGGGCTAAACTAATCTAAGTACAAGCAATTCAATGAAGCAATCATTTTACAATGTCCATAGCAAGTAACATATATGTAAATCTATCAATCTACGATATCAAGCAAATCTACCCATAAGGTGATAAGCATGAGGAATCAAGACAATCAAGGTACACAGAAAAAGATATACCTTGTGAGTCAAACAGATGTGGATACCGTGATCGGATATCATCCTCACGTTCCCACGTTGAATCTTCCAAGGAGTGATGACCCCAAGCAACACGGACAAGACTAATTGTTCGGTTCTTGAGTATCTTTTCTCTTCGGTCCAAAATGGACACAGGCTGTTCCTCGTAAGACATGTTGGTACCAACAACCAGCTCAGAGTGATCGAGGACATGGCTTGGGTTCGATACATACCTACGTAATTGAGATACATGAAACACGTCATGCACCTCTCGTAACGAAGGTGGGAGTGATAAACGATAAGCAACATCGCCTATCCGATCAAGGATAACAAATGGGCCCACGTACCGCGGACTCAGTTTCCCGCGAACGCCAAATCTAATGACCCCACGAGTAGGTGAGATCCGCAAGAATACGTGGTCCCCAACAGAGAACTCTAACGACCTACGATGCTGGTCTGCCCAATGACGATGCCGATCCTGCGCAACACGAAGTCGCTCTCTAATTCCTTTAACCACTTCAACCGTCTGAACAATCATTTCCGGGCCTAACATCTTTCTCTCTCCGATATCATCCCATACAAGCGGTGACCTGCACTTCTTACCATATAGTGCTTCGAATGGCGCCATCTGGATATTGGCTTGATAACTATTGTTGTATGAGAACTCGACCAAGTGAAGGTGACTCTCCCAAGACCCTCCAAAATCTAGAGTGCAAGCTCGCAACATGTCTTCTAAACTCTGAATTGTCCTTTTCGATTGCCCATCCGTCTGCAGATGGTAAGCCGTACTAAATCTTAACTTGGTACCAAGACTATGATGTAAGCTCTTCCAGAAATACGATGTAAAGCGGGTATCCCGATCCGACACAATACTGACAGGAACTCTATGCTGTCTGACTATCTGTTGCATATACAACTCTGCCAACTTTTCTGTAGATTGCCCTACTCTGAAAGGAAGAAAATGTGCTACCTTCGTAAGTCGGTCCACTATCACCCAAATAGCGTCCTTACCACTTGGTGATCTCAGTAAACCGGTCACAAAGTCCATTGTGATATGCTCCCATTTCCATTCTGGGATAGGAAGCGGTTGTAATAATCCAGCTGGCCTCTGCTGTTCTGCCTTTACTTACTGACATACCAAGCAACGGGAAACAAACCTAGCTATCTCCCTCTTCATCCCGTTCCACCAGAAGTACTGCTTGATATCTTGGTACATCTTGGTCCCTCCAGGATGTATAGAATACTGGGAACTGTGAGCTTCTGTCATAACTTTCTGTCTGATATCTCCACTAGGCACACATAGACGTGATCCAAACCTAAGTGTACCATCTTTATGAATTCTCATCTCCTTCCTGAGCCCTGACTCACAATCTGCTCTAAGCTTCTGAATCCTTGGGTCTTGTGTCTGAGCTGCCTTGAACCTGCCTACCAAGTCAGATTGAATCTGTAGACTCGCCAGAATTCCTACATCACTAGGAAGTATAACTTCGATGCCCATCTCCTGAAGGTCTTCTAAGATATGCCTCTGTGTTGTCAACATAAATGTGCCGCCTCTCCTGCTGAGAGTGTCTGCTACTACATTCACCTTGCCTGGATGATACTGAAGCTCCACGTCATAATCCTTGATCAACTCCAGCCACCTTCTCTGCCTCATGTTCAGTTCCTTCTGAGTAAAGATGTACTTCAGACTTTTGTGGTCTGTGTACATTTCCACTCGGTCACCATATAAGTAATGTCTTTATAGCTTCAGAGCAAACGCTACTACCGCTAACTCCAAATCATGAGTTGGGTAATTCTTCTCGTGGTCCCGAAGCTGCCTAGATGCATATGCTATCACCTTCCCATGTTGCATAAGGACACATCCAAGTCCTTTACCTGACGCATCACAATATACTGTAAAACCTCTGGGTCCAACTGGCAATGTAAGAATAGGTGCTGATATCAACTTCTGCTTCAAAGTCTCGAATGATGCCTGACATTCTGCCGACCAAACGAATGGTACATCCTTCCATGTCAAGCGGGTCATGTATGCTGAAAGCCTTGTAAAGTCTGACATAAACCTTCTGTAATATCCTGCCAATCCCAAGAAACTCCGTACATCTGCTACGGTCTTGGGTACCGGCCAACTCTCTACTGCTTCTATCTTCTCGGGATCTACTGCTACTCCAGCTCCTGATATGATATGTCCCAAAAATGAAATGTGATCCGACCAAAACTCATACTTGCTGAGCTTGGCATACAACTGGTTCTCTCTCAGAACCTGCAACACTTTCCTTAGGTGGTCTTCATGCTCCTCTTCACTAGAAGAGTATACTAGAATGTCGTCAAGAAACACAACGACAAACTGGTCTAAGTACGGCATAAAGATGTGGTTCATCAAATCCATGAATATAGCTGGAGCATTGGTCAAACCAAACGATATTACTAAGAATTCATAATGCCCATACTTCGACCTGAATGCTGTCTTGGGAATATCCTCCTTCCGAACCCTCACCTGATGGTACCCAGAACGAAGATCTATCTTGGAGAAAACTCTAGCTCTGCTCAACTGATCAAACAAGTCATCGATCCTTGGTAGTGGGTACTTGTTCTTCACTGTTGCCGCGTTAAGCTTCCTGTAATCGATGCACAATCTGGTTGACCCATCCTTCTTTCCCACAAGTACCACTGGTGCTGTCCATAGTGACATGCTAGCTTGGATAAACTTCTTCTCCTTCAATTCTTCTATATGCGGATACACCTTGGCCTGCTCTGAATCCGCCATTCTGTAAACCCGATCTGATATCGGTTTAGTTTCTGGTGCCAATTCTATACTGAACTCAATATCTCTGACTGGTGGTAGACCTGGAAGTTCTTCGGGAAATACGTCTAGAAATTCTTCAACTACCTTCGGAACCTGAACTTCTTCTATTGCTGTTACTACTCCCTGCTCTTGCTGAGTTGCCTCTGACCTGACCAAGGTAAACCTCTCCATGCCTGGAATATGAAAAGATACACTTCCTCTACGATAATCTATTGTCACATGACTGTCTTTCAGCCAGTCCATGCCTAAGATAACGTCGAAATTTCCAACAGGAAATTCTATCAACCGAGCGGGTAAGGAATGCCCGCACACTACAACACTACATGCTAAACTAACTCTACTAACTCCCACGAGCCCATTACCAGTGAGTATATTCAACCTCCCTGGCAATGCCTCGAACTCCACTCCTAGTCGTATCGCAAATTGTGCAGATATAAATGAATAGGATGTTCCCGAATCAAACAAACTACTGCAGGATATGAGGCGACGAGAATGTTACCTGCCACAACATCTCCCGATGCCAATGCCTCTTCCAAGGACAGTGTGAATGCCTGCCCTCGACCTCCTTACTGGTTCCCATGCTGTGGCCTAGCCTGGTGCTGCTGCTGGCCCCTTCCTTGATGATGCTGGGGTGGTCTATGCTGGTGTTGCTGCATCGGCGGCCCCTGCTGCCGAAATATCTGAGCCTGTGGTACTAACGGACGCTGTGCCAACGGCCTCACTGCCAATGCTGGTCCTCGATACTGGCCTGCCCCTGGTGCTGGCAGAGCAGGAAACTGCTACCCTGGTCCTCCTGTCCTCGAATTCATGGGACATGTGGTAACCCGATGATCTGGATTTCTATATATCAAATACAGTCCGTTCAATGTCCGACACACATCTCTAGTGTGTCCCATCTTCCCGTAATAAGTGCAGCCCGCCGGAGGTTGCTGGTTCTTCCTCTGATGCTGTTGCTGCTGCCTGGGTGGTAGTGCTGGTCCTCGCATTGCCACATTGTGGATACGAATGCCAGTGGATGGTGCTGTTATTCGGGGCGCTGCTCTCCCTCCTCCTTCAATCTGACTGTGGGATCTCTTCTGACCCCCAGTCCTTACTGCAAGCCTCTGAATAGTAATCTCATGCCTTCGGGTTGCCGTCAATATCTCATCAAAAGTCTGGTAATTGTGCCCCTCTATCAATTGTAAGAGCTTAAGATGAAACCCTTGCTGAAACCTCATAGCCCTCTGGCTCTCTGTTGCTACCATCTCTGGGGCGAATCTACTCAATCTGCAGAACTCCGCTGCATAGGCATCCACGGTCTTGCCGGCCTGCTTGAGGTTGATAAACTTCTGTTGTAGCTCAAACTGTGCCACAACTCCATAGTACTTAGTCTTGAATCTTGCTGTAAAATCGTCCCAAGCCACAGGACGTCTGATGCCCACTTCCTTTGATTCCCACCAATCACGTGCGAGATCCTGAAGTAACAACTTCACTAGATCCACATGTTTTTCTGCCGGTACCTTAGCTGCTATCAGAATAGCCTCAATATCCTTAAGCTATGCATCTGCTGAGATGGCATCCTCCGTGCCCTCGAAACGACAGGGGTTGTACTTGCAAAACCTAGCTGATGCTCCTGAATCAGTCCTCACTCCTCTTTCCAAAGCCGTCTGCAATCCTTGGTTGAGCAACACATTCTGCTCTTGTAGCTGAGTGTGCATGCGCTGCTGGGCCAACATTTGATGTTACTGAGCAGCTATCATTCCTCTCATGATCTCCAGAAGGGCTGGTGTGTCTACTTTCACATGAGTAGGTGGAACTGTTGGTGGTGGTGGAACATCCGGATACTGCGATCCAGCTGCTGGTTCTACTATCACTTCTTCCTGGGTAGCCTCCTGAGGTGAGACTGGCCCTTGTTGCTGACCAACATGGCCAGGTTGCCCATGTTGCTCTTATTGTTGCTGTCCAGCTCTGACCGATGCGGACGAAGTGCCCCTAAGAAAAGGGACAAGAGAACAATCAAACAACTGAACATGAAGGATCAATGAAGTCAAAGGATACCGGAATGTCAAGCAAGGGTTGAGAACAACGAATCATGAGATCAAGGGGGAACACATATGATTGAGACATCCTATAAATCAAAACACCCTACAAGTCTGAAATCAGACCTGCATGGGCCACCACTAAAACCTTGTCACGCCCCAGAACCAGAATACTGGAGAGCGGGGGAGTGACTCAGCCAGCTACGTATTACGGGTAGATGAATACCGTATAATACGATCAATGCTGTCTAACCAGACGAGGGGGTGCATACTACATAAAAGTCTTACTATGGTCATTACACATCTATTGTCTCAATCATTCAAACAAGAAACAGAAATAGAGAACATGTAAGATAAAGCAGTAAGGCATCCCAAACGCTCAGTCAAAATGTTCTTGAGATCTGGCTTTACAAAACATAGCCAGATGATATAGCAAGTATACACAATTGTTATCAGCTGCAGTCTGACTTAATTATAATTATGCAAAAGTAAGTACAAGACAATCCGACTAACATGTCGGTGCCAAACGGCAAGGTATAAAGTAGATAACAAAATGAGTGGTGAAGTTAAGGAACCCACTCGAGGCCTCCTGCGATCATTCCTCTAGTACTGACCATCGTGGAGGTGGAAGTACGCTGAGTCCTCGGGAACTGGCTCTAAATCTGGCCATGCAAAACCAGAGAGGTTAGACCTCTAATAGCAAGTACCACAAGGGAGCACCACATGAGAACTAAAACCAGTAAATAAGAGAATATAATAATAGATCTCTGCTTGCTACTAGGACTCACATCACATCAAGACACTTCGAACCAACCTCCCAACCAAACAAGGACAGGAGTAGGCCCGTCATGTCCTGACATTCTGATCATCCCAGTTAGGTAACAGAGTACAGTGTACAAACAAATCATCTTGAACGGCCAATCAACTCCTACGGCTTGCTATTATGAGTCCCAAGTTATCCTGGAATAATGCAATTAGGGATTCCTCAGTTCTTACTATGTGCAAGCAAGGCTAGTCTATCCAGTCAATCATGTGCGCCATGCATGAATTAGACAAGTCCTAGCAGGACGCCCGTCAATATACAATATACAATAATAATAAAAGCAGATATTGTTCCCTGTCCGTGTGGCAGATTTACAGTATCTGTGGGAACCAGCCGGCCCGTCGGGTACTACTCGTCCCAAGGGGGCTCCCATGTAAGAACTCGGGAATCCATTTTCTCCATGCAATCATTATTTTATTTAACTTAATAGTCCCTACGTTGAGTGAAATCCCATGCCGTGGATCATGGTCATTCAATGAGTACTTTCGTACGGGGTACGGTATGCATAACCCTACTGTTGGCCCATTCCATGGTCACACCCGATTTCGATAATCAACTTATACTTTAGTCCATACACAAAATATAGAAAATGCTGCTAACTATTTCAGGATACATGAAATCTTATTCAACGGACGATGTACTGCATAAATCCAAGCGTCAAAGTCATCAAAAATTCTGAAGACTCTTTTCTACTTTTATTCTGTATTTTTACACTTTATTGAGTCTAGGAATTTCCTTATAAAATCAAGTATGGTATTACTGGCTTAGGGTTAAAATTATTCTCCTTCTCTAAACCTATTTTTACCCTTCATATTTTCGATTACAAATATTTCAAAAATGTATTTCGAAAATATTCCTTTTCAAATGATTTTACAAATTACCAAAAACATGTTTGTAAACTGTTTTTACAAAAGAATTTTATTATATCTCCTGACAGAACTCCTAGCCGAGTTCGGCCCGAGTTCGGCCCGAACTCTGACCGAGTTCGGTCAGTTTGTATTCAAACTTCAGTTGCCTCCAAATCTGCGAGCAACGTCTATTTTGCGAGATATTTGCATCCGAACTCTGTCCGAGTTCTGCCCGAGTTCGGTTGGTGAAAACACCTATAAATAGAGAAGAACTTTTCATTTCAAAACATCAATTCATTCTTCACTCTCTTCTCTATTCATCTCAAGTGTTTTCTAGTGATCTAACAATTTCAAATCTCACCTATACTTCTCTTAGCCAAAAGCCAGTACTATCAGATTTGATTTAGAAGTCTTTTGGTTATTCAGAGTTGTAAAGAGGTCGTCAAGTTTCAACAACAAATTCTCGTTGTGGAGCTGGTCGTGCGCTCGTCACCAAGCACGGTGTGTGTTGGAGTTGGTCGTGCACTCGTCAACAAGCACGGTGGTGTAAGAGTTGCAAGCACTCAGTTAAAGCTTGTGCCTTTAGTGGATTAACATCGAGCAAGAGTACTCGAGACTGGATTAGTCCTCTCAGAGGGATACCAGTATACATCGCTGTGTTACTGAGTTTGATTCTCCTATCTTTATTTACTGCTCTTACATCATTGCCATAGTTTAATTTTTAATTGGTGATTTTATTTCCGCTGCACACACGCACTCTATTCACCCCCCCTCTAGAAGTGCTCAACGATCCTACAATTGGTATCAGAGCAGGTTATATTCTTATATAACATATCCTAGAGAGTATATATATGGCAGCCGTGAAATCTACATTCAACGGTGAAGGGCAATCCACAAATAGACCTCCCCTATTTGATGGAACAAACTATACATACTGGAAAACACGTATGACTTTCTTTTTAAAGTCTCTAGATTTTGATTTATGGTCAATAGTCATTGATGGGTATAAGAAACCACCACCTACAGTGGTTGAAGGTATTCTTATGGAAAAGACGCATGACAAGTACATCGATGCTGAAAAAGCAAAGGCTAGTCTTGATGCTCGAGCCATCAATGCACTATTCTGTGCAATTGACAAAACCGAGTTCAATAGAGTTTCTACTGCAAGACGTCTCATGAAATTTGGAAACTCCTTGAGGTAACCCATGAAGGGACTTCCCAAGTCAAGGAATCCAAAATCAGTAGACTGACTCAGGAATATAAATCTTTTAAAATAAAACCTGGTGAGTCAATTACACAGATGTTTACTTGTTTCCTTGATATAACTAATCCCCTTCAATCTCTTGGTAAAGATTACAGCAACCATGAGAAAATCAGGAAAGTGCTGAGGGCTCTAACAAAGAACTGGAATCCAAAAGCCACAGCAATCATTGAAGGAAACGATCTCACCACGATGACTCTAGAAACACTGATGGGCAAATTGATGACTCATGAGCTCGACTTGCAAGACTTTGAAGAGGCCACACCAAAAGAAAAGACTATCGCCTTCAAAGCTCAAGCAAGAAAATCAACATGCAATGACTCAGATGAAGAATCATCAAGTGGTGATGAACGTGCCTTACTTGTGAAGAACTTCAAGAAATATCTAAAGTTCACAAGCAGAAAGAAGAAAGACATCCAAGAAAGCAATGAAGACGAGACTATATGCTTCGGATGCAAGAAATCAGGGCACATGAAGAAGGACTGTCCAGCTACCAAGAAGAGCAGTCCATATGATCGGTCAAGATCAAACAGAAGATCCACATCTGGCCGAAAGTATGCCAACACAAGCATCTGGCACGAGAGTGATGCCAGTGACTCAGAAGAAGAAGACAGACCTTACAGCAATGCAAATGTTTGTCTTATGGCATTCGAAAAGGTATCATCTAATCCTCTGTTTGATGATTTTACTTTTGATGAACTAGAGACTGCCTTTAGCGATTTACTTGAAGATCACAAAACTGTGCTCGACAAGTATAAGCAATCTCGAAAAGAGATTAAGGCACACACAGCCGAGATAGCTAGATTGTCTAATTTACTTGAAGACATTAAAGAGACATCTACTACCGGTAACACGGAAGAGATAGCCAAACTTAAATTAGACTATCAAGAGGCTATCCTCAACATTGAAAAGAAAGAAAAAGACTGTCAAAATACACAAACTTTATGACATAGAGAAGAAGTTGCACCTAGTAACTGAACAAAGACTCCTTGATATGACTGCAAGATACGAAGAGTCTGTAGCGATTTCTAAAAAGTTAGAAATCAAGTTGGGCAAACAGGCAATACCTGTGACACAGCCCAAGATTAGTCCTAATGCAAAGCATACACCAAAAAGGACTAAAAACAAGAAAGCACAAAGGAAACACGAACACTATTATGCTTTCACTTATAGGTTTTCCAAACAGAACAAGCCTGCAAACACAGTTTATTCCACTAAACTGACTTGCACATACTGTGGTACACACGGTCATATATCATAATATTGTATGGCAAGAAAGCTTGTTGATAACCATACTCTAGTTTGGAAACCTAAGGCTAATCTGAGTGGACCCTTCAGAAAATGGGTACCAAAGGATTCATCTACTTGTCTTGTAGGTGGACCCACAACCCTCTCATGCTAGAAGCAAGTAGATTCTCGATAGCGGATGTTCGCGACACATGACTGGTGATGCATCTTTATTCGCTACGCTATCGATGAAGAAAGAAGGATACGTCTCCTTCGGAAATAACTTGAGAGGTGATATTATAGGTAATGGTACTGTAGGTATGTCTCCTTATCCAATAATAAAAGATGTTTGTCTAGTAACCGAATTGAAGCATAACCTATTGAGCATAAGTCATTTGGCAGATAATGGTTATGGTATCAATTTTGTGAAAGATAAATGTACTATATATGATATGTCATCTGGTGATCCCATATATAAAGGGATTAGAGAAGACAATATATATGTTTTCTTTTTGGAGAATACTAATAATACAGGAAGGTGTCTAGTAGCCAATCAAAATGAAAGCTGGCTATGGCATATGAGACTAGGACATGCAAATATGGATACTATCTCACGTCTGAACACAAAGAAGTTGGTAAAAGGACTCCCAGAAATCCCTTTCAAGAGAGACATGGTATGTGCTGACTGTGAAAAGAACAAAGCACATAGGTCTTCTTTTAAATCCATCAACGCTGTAAGTACTTCGAGACCTTTGCAGTTGATTCATATGGATTTATTTGGTCCTAGTAGAGTCGCTAGTCTTGGCGGTAAACTCTATGCTTTTGTCATTGTTGATGATTTCTCTCGTTTTATATGGGTTTACTTTTTATCAAACAAAAGTGATGCAATTTTTGAATTTCAGATATTTTGTAAAAAGGTTCAAAACGAAAAAGGCTTCATGATTACTCGTATCCGAAGTGATCATGGTGGCAAATTCGAAAATACTGATTTCAAAAAGTTTTGTGATGATAGTGGATACTACCACGAATTTTCTTGTCCTAGAACTCCCCAACAGAATGGTGTTGTGGAGCGGAAGAACCGTACTCTAAGCGAAATGGCTAGAGTCATGCTTAATCAGCATAATCTTCCTAAATATTTTTGGGCAGAAGCTGTTAGTACAGCCTGTCATATTTTAAATAGGGTGTTAATTCGACCTATATCGAAGAAAACACCATATGAGCTTTGGTTTGGAAGAATTCCAAACATATCTTATTTTAAAGTTTTTGGTTGTCGCTGTTTCATCCTGAACACCAAGGATAACTTGGGTAAGTTCGACTCGAAAGCAGATGACGGAATATTTCTCGGATATGCTGCTAAGAGTAAAGGATATAGAATTTTTAATAAAAGATCTTTGATTGTTGAAGAAAGTATTAATGTTACCTTTGATGAGTTGAATAGTCATAGATCTAGCGACAGTGATGATGAAGATGCACCTACAAAGAAGAGTTCTGAGAAAGATCCTACCCAAGAGGCAAGAACTGATAAAAGTTCCGAAGATGCAGGAACTGAGAAGAGCCTTGTGAAAGGTATAGCCCAAAGATTCGAATCATTAAGATTCAAACCGGATCATCCAGAAACTCTCATAATAGGTGATGTATCCAAAGGTGTAAGTACTCGTTCATCTCTTAGAGATTCTGAAGTAGCAGCTAATGTAGCATTTATTTCTCAAATAGAACCTAAGAATATTGATGAGGCTTTTTCTGATGAATTTTGGATTTCTGCTATGCAAGAGGAACTTAATCAATTTGAGAGAAACCAAGTTTGGGAACTCGTTCCTAAACCTATTGGTCAATCGATAATTGGTACCAAATGGGTGTTCCGAAATAAACTTAGTGAAGATGGTCAAGTTCTACGCAACAAAGCACGTCTAGTTGCACAAGGTTATAATCAAGAAGAAGGAATTGATTATGATGAGACCTATGCTCCTGTTGCTAGACTAGAAGCCATTCGCATGTTTTGCGCTTTTGCTTGTTTTAATGATTTCAAACTTTTTCAAATGGACGTGAAAAGCGCATTTCTAAATGGATTTTTGAAAGAAGAAGTTTTTGTGAAACAACCCCCTGATTTTGAAGATTTTCAAAAACCTGATCACGTCTTCAAGCTTAAGAAAGCACTTTATGGACTCAAACAAGCACATCGTGCTTGGTATGAACGCCTAAGCGCCTTCTTACTTGATAATAGTTTTTCAAAAGGCAAGATTGATACTACTCTTTTTATTAAATCTATGAATAATGATATACTTCTAGTGCAAATTTATGTAGATGACATCATCTTTGGTTCTACTAATGAACAACTATGTCAAGAATTTGCCAAGTGTATGCAGAGTGAATTTGAAATGAGCATGATGGGAGAGCTGAACTTCTTCCTAGGATTGCAAATCAAACAACACTCAAACGGAACATTCATCAACCAAGCCAAGTACACGAAGGACATACTAAAAAAGTACGACTTCGAGAATGTGAAGCCAATTGGGACTCCTATGGCTACATCTACAAAGCTTGATGCTGATGAAAGTGGCAAACCTGTTGATCAGCGTAAGTATCGAGGTATGATTGGTAGTTTATTATATTTAACTGCTAGTCGTCCTGATATTATGTTTAGTGTTTGCATATGTGCACGATATCAGGCAAACCCTAAGGAATCACATCTTAGTGCCGTTAAGCGTATCTTCCGATACCTTAAAGGAACTTCTACAGTTGGCTTATGGTATCCCAAAACCAAATCCTTTGACCTCATAGGTTACTCGGATGCGGATTTTGCTGGATGCAAAGTGGACCATAAAAGTACCAGTGGTACATGTCATTTCTTGGGAAAGGCCCTGGTCTCTTGGTTTAGCAAGAAACAAAATTCAGTAGCATTATCAACAACTGAGGCTGAGTATATCGTCGCAGGACGTTGTTGTGCTCAAATTTTGTGGATGAAGCAAACCTTAGAGGACTACAATCTGCACTATACAAATGTTCCTATATATTGTGATAACATTAGTGCAATTAATTTAACTAAGAACCCTATCTGTCATTCACGCACAAAGCACATAGAAGTTAGACATCATTTTTTACGTGATCATCAACAACACGGGGATATTTGCTTAGTATTTATTGATACTGAACATCAACTAGCAGATATTTTCACTAAACCATTGGCTGAAGACCGTTTTAACATCTTGAGGCGTGAGGTCGGCATTCTTGAATTCTCGGATTCTTAAAACATATGGTAATTAAATACTGTATTTATGACTTGATAATTTATTATCTAATGAAAATTATTTTTGGGGACAAACTTACAAAGGATATGTCTGTCACCACGGCTACGGTCGAAGCGAAGCGGTACTTAAGAGTTCCCCGGTGAACCACCGTTAGCTGGGACAATCCCTACAGTTAACCTAAAAATAACAGCAATTAGTTAATAAACCAGTCAAACATCATTTATTACAATCTTTACTTACCTGACTGCTTTAACTATCTCGGGAATGCAAGTGGCCGAACTCGGCCCGAACTCTGACCGAGTTCGGACCGAATTCGGACCGAGTTCGGTCGGCGCTGTGATGGCTCCAGAACCGAACAGCCGGCCCTAGCACCTATAAATCTCATCCTCTCTTCCACTATTTCTCCACACCAAAACGTGAAATAGTTCCACCTCCTTCCAGAAGACTTTCCTCCTCCTTCTTTGCAAGGCATCGACGATCTTCCTCCATCTCCTTATGGCTCCGAAGCGTCAACGAGGAAATTCTTCTCAGGGTGCTTCCTCCTCATCCGACTACACTCCGGCTAGTCTCTTCAGTCCAGCCAAACCTAGAGATCCCGAGGAATTTGATGGCACTCTGTTTCCCGACAGAGACTTCTCAAATCTCTGGTTTGATTCCTTTTCTTTACGTCGTATTTGTACTGGAGCCTTTGTCAACTTTACAACCTTCTTTGAATATGCTCCTGTTTTTGATCAACTTGGATTTCGCGACTTTTTCGAAGTCCAAGATAGTATTTTCGACAATGCTGTCCGTATGTTCTACTGCAATTTGCAAGTACAACAAAACGGAAATTTCTATTCCTGCGTCGCTGGACAGGAACTAGAATTTAGTGCCACCGATATCAGTGAATATTTTCACGTTCCTGATCTTGGTGATGCTCTTGTTGACATCCACCATATTCAGTTCCCTGCCGATGTCACTTTAGCTTCTTTTAGGGAATTGATTTGTCACCCTACTCCTCCTCCTCGGAGAATATTTTCTAGACATCTTAACCAGAATTTTTACGAACTTCATCGTATGATTTTCTTGGCCCTTCTTCCGAAGAAAGGCTCTACCGATGAGGTCACATTTTTGGAACTCTCTGCTATGTATCACATTCATTTTGGAATTCCTTTCTCCATTCCAAAAACCATGATGTCTTGGATGCTCAACTGCAAGAATGCAGGTAGGAACCTTGTTTTTCCTATGCACCTTGCGAGTATTTTTTGCCGTTTCGAGATTGATCTTGAAACGTGTGCTATTTCTTCTCCACCTGTTGAGTTGACTCGCTCTCGTCGGTTTCCTCAACCTCCCGGTGCTGCTCCTGCTGACCCAGTAGCTGATGCTGAGGCCCCTCCAGCAGATGCTCCTCCTGCTCCGGCCCCTGCCCCTGGACTCGATCAGGCTTTCTACCAGCGGTTTGATGATTTCGTTGCCGTATCCACGCAACGTTATCAAGACTCCGAGTTCCGGCATATTTCTCAGGCCCAGGTGCTGAGAAACAGCATTGCCGATCTCCATTACAGCCTGGTGCATGATCCAGTTCATCCACTCACTATCCTTCCACATCCTGCTTTCCCTGGTCCTCGTTTTACTGATGAAACTACTTTTCAGTACTTCGACCTGACCACTGCCTATTTCCCTCATGATCCTCCCGGTGCAGACGACGCAGAGATGTGATGTGGATTCAGCCATAGGATAGTGGATTTAGTTTTGTTTAGTTTTGATGCTGTTCATGTAGTACTTTTTACTTTCATGTCTAAACTCTTTCAGTTAGCCATTTATCAGTTGTACTAGTTGACTTTCTAGTGGAAAATTTATGATATTTCAGTTTATTGCATTTCACTTATCTATGCTGTGATTACTATTTTTTCTTTCACTTTGTCTTGTCTTTTCTATTGTTGGCTTCATGATTTACAGGGGAGCCGATTCATTTTACTACTTGACAAAGGGGGAGAAAATGAGTATACAAAAATATCACAAAATGCAAATGCAAGGCTAGAACAAATTTTTTTCCAGGTATTTTGATATGTTGTTTTATTTTTTATAAATATATTTTGGTATAGACTCAAGTTTGTCAATTATCAAAATGGGGGAGATTGTTGGCCCATTCCATGGTCACACCCGATTTCGATAATCAACTTATACTTTAGTCCATACACAAAATATAGAAAATGCTGCTAACTATTTCAGGATACATGAAATCTTATTCAACGGACGATGTACTGCATAAATCCAAGCATCAAAGTCATCAAAAATTCTGAAGACTCTTTTCTACTTTTATTCTGTATTTTTACACTTTATTGAGTCTAGGAATTTCCTTGTAAAATCAAGTATGGTATTACTGGCTTAGGGTTAAAATTATTCTCCTTCTCTAAACCTATTTTTACCCTTCATATTTTCGATTACAAATATTTCAAAAATGTATTTCGAAAATATTCCTTTTCAAATGATTTTACAAATTACCAAAAACATGTTTGTAAACTGTTTTTACAAAAGAATTTTATTATATCTCCTGACAGAACTCCTAGCCGAGTTCGGCCCGAGTTCGGCCCGAACTCTGACCGAGTTCGGTCAGTTTGTATTCAAACTTCAGTTGCCTCCAAATCTGCGAGCAACGTCTATTTTGCGAGATATTTGCATCCGAACTCTGTCCGAGTTCTGCCCGAGTTCGGTTGGTGAAAACACCTATAAATAGAGAAGAACTTTTCATTTCAAAACATCAATTCATTCTTCACTCTCTTCTCTATTCATCTCAAGTGTTTTCTAGTGATCTAACAATTTCAAATCTCACCTATACTTCTCTTAGCCAAAAGCCAGTACTATCAGATTTGATTTAGAAGTCTTTTGGTTATTCAGAGTTGTAAAGAGGTCGTCAAGTTTCAACAACAAATTCTCGTTGTGGAGCTGGTCGTGCGCTCGTCACCAAGCACGGTGTGTGTTGGAGTTGGTCGTGCACTCGTCAACAAGCACGGTGGTGTAAGAGTTGCAAGCACTCAGTTAAAGCTTGTGCCTTTAGTGGATTAACATCGAGCAAGAGTACTCGAGACTGGATTAGTCCTCTCAGAGGGATACCAGTATACATCGCTGTGTTACTGAGTTTGATTCTCCTATCTTTATTTACTGCTCTTACATCATTGCCATAGTTTAATTTTTAATTGGTGATTTTATTTCCGCTGCACACACGCACTCTATTCACCCCCCTCTAGAAGTGCTCAACGATCCTACACCTACAACAATACCAGTACGGTTAGGTTGCAGGTCTTACATAGCGTAATGCAACAATCAAATCTAACCATGGTAATCATGCCTTGACCATAAAGTACACATGCTTCTTTCGTAGAAAAATAACTAAATAAATAAATAAATAAATAAATAAATAGATTGAAGCCTGCATGTGCATGTATATCAATATTCGGGATCAGCCAGTCGAGTACAATGGTTCATTACATGAACGTGTCTCATTCATTTCATTCAATAAGACGACTAGCCAGTCTCTTAGTTCCAATTAGGAACGCATGATCAATTTTAAATCAAGATAACCATTATTATCAATGGTATCAAGGCATGAAAGTCAATTAGTATTCAGTGGGGTCGAATCTACAACTCTCAGGGTTTAATTCCAGTCAATCGGGGTATCTATAACTCAATTCACGACACATGGTATATCCCACGTAACAATCTATATTTAACAGAAATATTAGCATATCATGATTATATCAAGTTTATACAAAAAGGCGTAAGGATATAAAATGGACGTTAAATATCTAATAAGATATCAATATACAGGGCTATAGAAGATCTAGGGTAAGCAGGCTACTCTCATGTCAGCCTACGCTCATGTCAGAGTACGCTCAGGTCAAGCTACGCTCAAGTCAAGCTAGCGTATGGACTCCATACGACTCCTTTTCAAGGCAGCGTATGGACTCCATACGACTCCTTACTATCCAAGTGAGCATATGCAAGTCATACGCTCCCAAAAGGTAGCGTATGAACTCCATACGACTCCTGACCATCCAAATGAGCGTATGCAAGTCATACGCTCCCAAAAGGTAGCGTATAAACTCCATACGACTCCTGACCATCCAAGTGAGCGTATACAAGTCATACGCTTCCAAAAGGTAGCGTATGAACTCCATACGACTCCTGACCATCCAAGTGAGCGTATGGAAGTCATACGCTCCCAAAAGGTAGCGTATGAACTCCATACGACTCCTGACCATCCAAACAGGAAAGCAATACTTTCTAACAGGAAAGCAATGCTCTCTGAGAATAAATTTTTGTCATACTCTCTCATTCTTCTTCTTCTTCTCTGAGAATGAATTTTTGTGAGATTTTATTCTCAAACAGGAAAGCAATGCTTTCTAATGTTCGATTCGGTTTGCCAATCCTTAGCACCCAACTCGATGGTAAGTATGCGTACCATTTTTTACTGTTGAAGATGGGCTTCTTTTTCTGACTGAACAATACACGCTTGACCAGCCAGTGCGTGCCAAATGACATTTCTGTCGATTTAATCTCTTCTTCCTTGATGCTTTCTGCAGGAATTCGACTAAAACTTTTCTTCAGAACTGGCATTGGTGATGTAGATGCTGTGGACAATATCCTGCTGACACCTACATCAGGAAGCTCATACGCTTTTGACGCGTAAATCAGACAACTCAGAACTCTTCGTGGGATAGAAGGGTCTTCCTCAGATGGTAGGAAGAGCCTTTATACACGAGAGTTGGATGGTGGAGTCAGCTCTACCCCGAGAAATCGGGTAGTAGAGTTCCTTTCAGGGCAGAACCAGGAATTGTATCCCAATGTGGAATACATTCCTATCTCCCTTGAAAGGTCGCTCCCAATCCACCAATTGTTTTTTAACAGCACCACGACTTCGGGCTGCCATACTCTGTAGTTCTCCTCTCGTCTGAGAGAGAAGACTAGAGTTTGATTCCTGCTGTTCTGGTCGCCACTGGAACCCAGACAGTCAGGAACTGCCACCAACAACGAACCTGACGGAGAAGGTCCGACGGAGAAGATCCAAGAAAGAAGATAGATCTCTATTAGGTTATTGTTGTGTGTATAGAATGAAAATCCAAAATTTGTAATAGATTTCCATTATGATTTGTAAGAAAGTCTAAGAAAATGTAATAGACTTTTTATGGTGAAATGAGAATGGAAATGATAATCCTTCTATGCTCAATAATTTGTATTTGTGGATGAATTGTGGACATGATAGATAATGAAATCATCTTTTCTGTTTTAGAGTATATGATATTATCAGAGGTATTATGGACGTGATAATATGTAGGAACTCAAAAGAAAATAGATTGATTTCTATGCAGAGGTCAAAAAAATAACAAATGATGAAGTAGATTCGGAATTGATTCAGAGGTTATGAAAACATGATAAATAACGAATCCCTACTTAATAAATTGATAGAAGATTATGAACGGACGAACCGTTAGATGATAATGAACGGATGAACCGTTGGATGAATGTAATAAATGAACGGGAGAACCGTCAAGTATGAATGTGCGAACCGTCGGATGAATGTTACGCTTCGTCATTCAAAGAACTTCTGTCTATAAATATAGCAGAAATTTGACAAGAACGAACACTTCTACTCCTCAACATAAAAATGTCGTCTGGAGAAGCATCCAAGAAGACTGAGATTGCCTCAAAGGTTCAGAAAGGCACTGAAGAACGCCATGCTGATCCAATTCAATTGAAGAAGGCGGAAGCAGGCGAAGGTTCGTCTGCACCCAAGCCACCAAGGGACATTCTGGACTTCCTGCTCGAACCAGAAAGGACTGAAGAAGAAGAAGCCATGAGGATGGCCGCTTACAAGTTCCTCGTGGGTTCCAGCAAGGAGATCCTCGGCTCTTTTGCTGATCACGTCTTCGAGAAGGACGGCAGTGGCCCACGTCCAAATGTAGAAAAGGATGATAACGATCTTCCTTAATATCGTGTACCATCATTCATGATTAAAATAAAAATTTTATTTCTAAACATGAATTTGTCTGATGATTACAAGCATTTATATTTATACATAGTACTTTTTAAGGAATTTGCCATTAATAGGCATCAAAACTTTTCGACCATCCAATTCTGAGAGTTGATAAGCTCCATTTGAGAAAACTTTGCTCACAATATAGGGTCCTTCCCACTTTGTGTCAAATTTGCCCTTGCTCATATGAGTCATAGTCATAGGACATCTGACTGTTAGAACAAGTTCTCCTTTTTGATATGCTCGAACTCTGACTTTCTTATTAAAAGCTCTTGAGATTCTAGCTTGATAGAATTCAATATTCTGTTGAGCAGATAATCGTTTTTCATCCAGAGCTTCTAATTTCTGAAGTCGAAGACGATCATTATTTTCGGCAGTGAGTTCATTAGCGATTGCTATCCTTAAAGAAGGAATTTGAATCTCTAATGGAAGAACAGCTTTGCAACCATACACCAGAGAGAAGGGTGTACATTTCGTAGCATTACGAACTGTAGTACGATAAGCCCACAAACATTCACCGAGCTTCTCACTCCAATTACGTTTGTTAGTAGAGACAAACTTCTTTAGGAGTTTGATGATGGTCTTGTTGAAAGCTTCTGCTAATCCGTTAGCTGCCGGATTATATGCAGTAGAAGCAATATTGTTGATCCGGTGATCGTCACAGAATTGAGTAAATTTTTGGCTGACGAATTGTGGTCCGTTATCATGAATAATGCGTCGAAGAACACCAAATCTGTAGATAACATGATGCTTAATAAAGCTGATGACATTGGACGTCTTAACTTTAGATAAAGGAATGGCTTCGGCCCATTTGGAGAAGTAATCGGTTATTGCGAGAATAAACCGATGACCTTTGGATGATGGCGGATTGATCGGGCCAATAATGTCCATGCCCCAAGCTTCGAAGGGCCATGATGCTACCGTCGGATGTAGAAATTCCGAAGGTTGATGAATAAAATCCGCATGGATTTGACAAGCTTTATATTTCTTTGCATATTCGATGGCATCTGATACCATAGTGGGCCAATAATAACCCATACGTCGAATACGGTCTTGAAGTTTTGGTCCAGGCTGATGTGCTCCACAAATTCCATCATGTGCTTCGCAAATGATTTGCTGAGCCTCATCACCGGCAACACATCGAAGAAGTAAACCATCATAAGCTCGACGATATAAGGTCTTTGTAGTATGATTATAATAGAATCTGAGTGATCGTCGTCTAATAGATGCTGTCTTATTCGGATCATCCGAAAGAATATCATACAATACGAAATCCAAGAAAGGAAGTCTCCAATCTTTATCCGTATTTTGATTCTCGGCTACATTACTGAGGATGAATTCCATGCTGGAATCAGATGAAGATGACATCGATTTACGACTGAATCCAAATCCTCTTGTTGTGTTGACGTCATGAGATGTTGATTCTTCAATGTCAACAGGAAGTCCTAGAGTCAAATTATTTTCAAGATGAAATAATTCTCGATTACGAACAACAATTATTTGTTGCCTTCTGATCGGAATAGCCAACACCGTCGCAAGATTAGCGAGAGCATCGGATTCTGTGTTACATGCTCTCCTAACATGTTCAATGAAGAATTCTTTAAACGAAGAAGCCATAGATATAGCTGATCTATGATAAGGAACCAGATCTTGATGGCGAACTTCATAAGTACCCCTTATCTGATTGACAATGAGTTTAGAGTCTCCGTACACTTCCAAATATTGAATATTCAGATGTTTAACGAGTTGAAGACCAATAAGTAATGCATTGTACTCAGCTACGTTGTTCGAACATGGTTGATCGAGAAAATAGGCTCTTTGGATAGCAAGGCCTTCTGGCGACACAAGAACAATTCCAACTCCAGCGACAATATCACCATTAGGACCTATCCTTGAAGCTCCATCAAAGAATAGATGCCAAGTAAGATCTTCTTCAGCAATTTGATTTGAATCTAGGACTTCATCTGCGATTTTATCATAGAGTTTTGAATTTTCTGGAATTGAGTGAGCAGCCAGAAAATCGGCTAAAGCTTGTCCTTTGACTGATTTTTGAGAAATATAATGCATATCATATTGAGCAAGTAAGATTCCCCAGTTAGCCAATCTAGAATTCAAAACACTGGATTTCTTCATCATGATCCGTATAGGATTGATCCTGGAGATGACATGAATAGTCTGGTCAGTGATATAATGTCGTGTCTTTTGGACAACAAACATCAAGGCTAGACATTCTTTTTCGACCGGTGAATACCGAGGTTCAGCTCCGGTCATAGTACGACTGAGATAATAAATAGCTTGTTCATGACCATTTTGATTCTTTTGAGCGAGTAATGCACCCAATGAATGACTCATTGCTCGAGTATATAAGAGGAATGGAATTCCTGAGACGGGAGGTACCAATACTGGAGGGCTCATTAGATATTATTTTATATCATCGAATGCTTTCTGACATTCATCATTCCAGACAAAAGAAACACCTTTCTTCATAAGTTTGTTGAATGGTCTGCAGCGTCCTGACAAATTAGAGATGAATCTCCTGATATAAGCGATTCTTTCTTGAAATCCTCGTAGCTCTTTTAAGGTGCGTGGAGGACGCATCTCTTGGATGGCTTTGATCTTCTCGGGATCCACGTGTATACCTTTAGAGGTAATGACGAAGCCGAGAAATTTACCACTAGAGACGCCTAAGAAGGACTTAGTAGGGTTCATCTTTAATTGATGCTTACACATTAGATCAAAAATAGTCTTCAAATCTTGGATGTGATCCTCCTTTTGTCGACTTTTGACTGCAATATCATCAACGTAGCATTCGACTGTTTTCCGCAAATATTCACGGAATATAGTGCTCATGGCTCGTTGATAAGTTGCTCCTACATTCTTGAGACCGAATGGCATAACTGTATAACAGTATGTACCAATCGGCGTTCTGAAAGAAGTGTGTTTCTCGTCATCTGGAAACATTTTAATCTGATTATACCCAGAATACCCATCCATGGATGACATCCGTTCAAATCCACAGGTATTATCGATCATGACATCAGTGATTGGTAGAGGAAATTCGTCTTTAGGACATGCCGCATTGAGATCGCAGAAGTCTATGCAAACTCTGATCTTGCCAGTCTTTTTAAGAACATGAACTATATTAGCCACCCAATCGGGATGTTGTTCCTCTCTAATAAACCCGGAGGTCATGAGTTTATTAACTTCAGCTTCAATTGCATCCATGATGTCTGGACGAAATCATCGCTGTTGTTGTTTGACCGGTTTAGCATTCGGCAAGATATTGAGCTTGTAAGTTACAATTTGTGGATCAAGTCCTGGCATATCTTCATAACTCCAAGCGAAGACGTCGATGTAATCACGAATGAGTTTGTTCATGTCTTGCTTATCAGTTTCTGAAAGACTTTCACTGATGAATATTGGTTTGGGGGATCCCTCTTCACCAACATCTATTTAAACAAGTTTATCTTCAGTCGGAGGTTCTTTTTGCTCGAAACGAAACTCCCATTGATTATCTAATCTTTGGGCCCATTATTCTGATTCAGGTGAAATTTCAAATTCTTCTTCGTCTTCATCACTTTCTTCAGAACGGTCAATGGAAACCATGTTGGAAGACAGAATATTGCAGTAGAAATCATCGATACTAGTATCGGAATCCCAAGAAGTGGTACTAGAAGAATCAGATCTCTTATCTTCGTCAGATTTAGGATCTTCATGGATAATATTGATGAAAGGAGTAGGAGCAGTATAGCCCAATCCGCATTTCGTCCTCCCATATTTCAGAGGAGGAATACGAACAGGCATTTTTCTTCCTTTTCCACTATTGAGGCCAGTCCTGAAGTCATAGCCCATATTTTTGATGATGTCCTTAGATTGCTGACTATAGCGACGTAGTTGTAATCTTCCAGTATCATCATTTTTGTCATCATCTTCTAAATCAGAAGGACTTTGGGGCCCTTTGTAAAAGAATATTAGAATGTCTCCTGGCTTTCTGCTGGGAACTAGGAAGTATGAAGATTGTACAGGTTCTAGGGATACATCTGTATGAACAGTCTGTACAACTTCTATGGTTATTGTGCTCAAGTCATCTAACAAATGTAAATAACTATGAACATAATTACACACATCAACGTACTGCAAAGATGGAGACTTTTCATTAAATGTAAAAGCAATAATATTTACATTGGGAGAAGGCTGAGCCTTAGAGATCTTAGCCAAGTCAATAACTAAAGGGAGAGAAGAAGAAAGAGAAAAAGTTTTGTTTCGATTAAGATTGATAACAAATGGCTCAGAAGAGGTGAGCTCCCTTGAAGCTTGAGATGGAAGAGTAGTCCGCCCTCCAACTAGAATTAGCAGAGTATCCTGTGAAGATACAGGAACTGTAGTACGCCCACTAACAGGAATGATCATTGTATCTTGAGCAGACGACTGAGGTAACGGAGAGATCCGTCCACTCACTGGAATGATGAAAGGATCTTCTCCAGAGGGTTTAGGAGATTGTTGCTGAGTAGCTCGACCTTTAACAGGGATTATTAAAGTCTCACTTTGTGCATCCTCTTTCTCTATAGCTTGTATGACCCTTGTATACTCTTCTTTGTACATTCAGGAATCATTGAAATAAGCTTCAACCCCATGGAAGAGATTTATATCAGCAACTTCTTTTTGTACTCTTCCGTTGCTGTCAATGTATTTAAAACACTGATGAAGAGTAGAGGGCACCATATTATTTTCATGGAGAAAGGGCCTCCCCAGAAGAAGATTATAGGATCCTACAATCTCGATCACATAGAAAGTGATTTTGGATCTGAAATCGCCTATCTGAAGCTTCAGATGAATCTTTTCCAAAGGCTCGCTTCGGCTTTGATTGAATCCCAAGATAGTAGTAACCGTCTTAGAGAGCTTGTGAAGATGGATTTTTAGTTCATCCAACAGACTCTTTGGCATTATGCTTATAGCAGACCCGGGATCTATGAGGATACGATCTATCTTCATTGTATCGATATAACCAGTGTAGTAGAGAGGCCGATCATGTCGATTATTCTCCAATAGCATGTTGTCTTGTGTAAATGTGATATTTGGGATAATCTCCAATACACTGTTGCAATGTAAGCAAGTGGCAGGTTCTACGTCTGGCTTCTTCAATTGTGCAAGACAAGAGTCAGCTTGAAGAAGTGCTTCACTTAACGTCTTCCGAGTCTCTTTAGAAAGACGTAGAAGTTCAAAGATGGACATTCTAGCTGGAGTATTAGCAAGTTGAGCTAAAATGTCGAAATTGTAAGGCTTCTGAAGCCCAAGAGGAGGGGACTTCTTGATTGGTTTATCAAACCGAGCCTGTTGCTTGCATTTCTCAAGAGCTGTGAGTTTAGGAGGAACAGGTTCAACTGGTGTAGTTGAAGGAACAGGTGCAGTGAATGATTCTTCTTCAGGAGGAACATTAGGAGCATCTTTATCAGCTGGAGGGATAGCAGGAGTATCCTCAGGATTCTTGGAATAATCCTTTAGATAAGGTTTCCCCGTTCGAGTAGCACCAGCAAGTGCTTCTTCCTTCTCTTTTGGCTCTGTGTCAGAGGTATATCCAAGAGAAGTCATATGACATGACTTAATCTTTCCAACCTTCTTGGACTTTCGAGAAGTAGTCTTTTGAAGAGGAGGAGATGCAAAATCTGCCACTAGATCTGGATGAATCCACATGATTTCTCCTGTTTCCAAAGTGATTGGCACTAATCCTTCAGAATGTGAAGGAGGAATATTCACTATTTCAAGAGTTGCCTTGGGAATAGGAACGATCCCGCTTTCCAGAAAGTGAGGAGGAAAATCTCTAAATTGCATAGAGACGACATTAGAAGTGACAGTCTTCTCTTTTGGAGTAAGAGAGATAGCTCCAGACTTAATCATTTCTTAGATCTTTCCTTTCAGTACATAACACGTACGAATTGTGTGACCCAACATTCTGTGGTATGGACAGTATTTGGGATGATCTGTCTTACCAGCTTCGTCAGGTTTCTTGATTTCAGGTAATTGTATTTTATTACCTTTCAGCAGATATTCAAAGATACCAAGGACATCATCGTCATCGAAAGAGTACTCTTCTTTGGGGCGAGTTGTTCTTGATTGTTGAGTTGTAGAGGTAGGAGTTTGAACAGTTGATGCATCTTTGCTCTGAAGATTTACTTCAAGAGTTTCTTTTCTTTTGCGAGCATTATTTTTATTGTTAGTACTTTGACCTGTTTCTTTGGGAGTCATCTGCACTCCTAAACCTTTGAAGGTTTTAGCACTAATTTCTGCGGCCTTGGCACTAACTATGAAAGAAGGCCAGTCTTGAAATTGGGTGGATCCTGTCCACATGCTGGTGATTGGCAACAAGTTTGATTTGCATGTGTCGATGGTGACAGCATCTGGAGTTCCAAGAGGCATCTTCATAGCTTCTCTTCGAAACCGTTCAATGAAATCTTCTGTAGTTTCATTATTTTTCTGCTTGATTCTAATAAGAGCAGACATAGTCATGTCATTGAGCCCTTCATAGAACCGTTCAAGAAACATTTGTTTGAAACCGACAAATAAAGTAATGCACCCATCTGGGAGACTTCTATACCATTCATAAGCAGTTCTATTGAGACATCCAACAAACACCCGAGTAAGGAGGGCATCACTTGGTTGCAATTGATCAGTCATCACTTCAAAATGATTAATAAACTGACTCGGAGAAGTGGTTCCATCATAGAATGAGATAGTAGGAGGCTTGTATTTAGGAGGATAAGATACTTGCTTCCATTCTATCGGATAAGGTTGCTTGATGCCAAATCTTTGTAAACCATCCTTCTGTTTGAATGCCTCGAATTGAGTTTTGAGATTCCTCAATTCTTCAGAGACAACTCCAGAGGATTGTGGAGTTGTAGCATATAGAGAATAGTTAGGAGGAGGAACAGCATTATAAGCACTACCCCCAGCTCCAGAGAGACTAGGATTTGGTTGAGCTGGTCCAGGAGTATTGGATTGTACTGCTGGAGGAACTTGTACTGGACTTACACCAGTGTCAATTGGTATGGCATCGGGTACAGTCTGTCGATTCTGTAACTGAGCTGTCATGAGTTCATACATCGACTTCATAGTATCAGCCATAGACTTTATTTGCTGTTCCAAAGAAGCAATCCTTTGGTCTTAAGGAGTCACCGAAGAAGAAGGTTCATTATTCAATTCAGTATTCTTATCCACCATATAAGTCATAACTGTACGAGGGATTAGTGATGAACTGGTGGATGTTGTTTGTTCTGAATCACTGCTTCGTGCATCAAAGTCATTTAGAGGAGAACTACCCCCAGTAGGAAGAGGTGGGAAGTTAGATTCTCTAAGAAATTCAGAATCATCTTCAGAGATCAAATTTCTTTGACTAGAGGCCAGGACTCTTGCTCTGGTGTTTCTATATACTCCATCTGGACTATCAGCTCTACCCCTAGTATCCCGAGAGGTCATGTTGACAGAAGCAAACAAAGGCTCATCTTCATCAGGCATAGGTTCACACTGAATCCGATTGAAGACAGATTGTCGTTTAGTTTGACATCTGCATTGTATTGTAACTCTTGGCTGGAAGTCATATTCATGATCAACAGAGTCATGAGCCATTGATTGACATCTGCATTGAATTATGACTCTTGGATGAAAGTCACATTCAGCATGATCCTTTGACACAGAATTACTCCTTCTCTTCTGTTGAAGATATTCTCGTAAATCTGTTTGTGAAGATTGAGGAGTATATTTCTTGTTCTTGGGTCTTGATGGCTCTTGATTATATAAAGAATGATTAATATGAGCCACATAATTTTTAGCATACTCTGCATCTGGATCTTTTATCCTTGTTTCCAACTGATGTGGTTTCTTAACACCAGAAGTGCCAAGTTTTGTTCTTAGATCAGTGGAAGGTAATACATTAGTTTTGGAAACTTGGAGTTTTCCTTCCATTGATCTGGATATTTGCAGAGAAGGAATAATAGTACCATCCCTTTGATTATGAGTTGGTAACGGACCCTCTTTTCTGGACAAATTCTGTGCCCAATTCGAAGAAGTCGTAGAAGAAAACATTAAGGAATGTTTCTCTTTAGACTTATTCATATATTGAGACATAGAATGTCCAGAAGGAAGAGTAGTCAAAAGATCATCTCCTTTTCTTTGACTAACAAAATTATCAGTCAAAGCTGTTCCTGAAGTAAAGACTACAGGAGCAGAAGAAACAACTAAAGAGTCATTCCTTTTCGAAGGGAATTTGTGTGGAAGATCACCTCCAGTTCTAGTAGAACTTGGCAAAGAAGATGAGATAGCTAAAGAGCTATTCTTCTTAGATGAAATACACGTTGGAACAGATTTGGTTAAAGAACCAGTACTGTCAGCATGACTTTTGAATTTGGAAATACACGCTGGAACAGATTTGGCTAAGGAGCCAGTACTGTCAGCGTGGTTTTTGATTTTGGAAATACATGCTGGAACAGATTTGGCTAAGGAGCCAGTACTGTCAGCGTGACTTTTGATTGCTGTCATCTTCGAGCGCACGAGAGTATGCATGCTTGCAGTAGAGTTCTTGCCAGTGTTAAGAGTAGATACTGTGGCAGAGACTTCACCATTAGCTGCCAACTGATTCTTAGGGACATAGACGGAGTGTCCCTTCGACTTGGCAGTGATGATGGAGGCTGAAGTGGACTTGCCACTCTTAGCCCGCTGCATTTCTTCATAGGCGAGTTGATCGAATTGGATCGTCATCACCTTCTTCGTCGAGCCGACTGACGAAGTGTCGCATTGAGTTGTTGCCATCTCAGAAGAGGAGATGGTTTTCCCCAGCAGAGTCACCAATTTATTTTCCATAAATAAATTCACTTTATTTATTGTGTTTCTGGGAAAATTATAACTGTGGGAATCTGATCTAGAAGACGATCACTTTATCCCTTGGACTATGCGAAGAAGAAAAGCTCTCAAAATTTTGACAGTAGATAACTATGTATCTGTACAATAAATGAGAAAAAGAACTCTATTTATAGAGTCAAGAAAATAACTAAAAAGATAACTGTCTTCACAGCCTGTGCCTAGTTAAAAATCATGCAGGATTTAACATACGCAAGGTTGTGAGCAGTTACTGGATGTGGCCTGTAACTGTTGGACACATGGCGATCATGCATGAGTCATGTGCAAGTTACAGGACACGCAGGCGAGAGATCAGTGGCATGGCTGCCACGTACTCCAATTTGATAAAATCCACACAGACTTATTGAAGACGAAATCCACACAAACTCGGGGTAGAAAGCTTCAAAATCCACGCAAACTTGGGACAGGAAGCTTCAGGATCCACGCAGACTCGAGGCAAAAAGCTTCAAAATCTACGCAGACTTGAGGAAGAAAATTTCAGAATCTACGCAAACTTGAGATGAAGATCTCACAAATATACGCAGACTTGAGATAGGACTGCCAGCTGTCTTGATTTGGCGTGCCTCGGCTGACATAAAATCTCTGACAGTGATTGCTTTATCAGTCATATTAAATGACAAGAAACCCTTTTGGTACGCCAACTTGACGAAGGTTGAGTCTTACTGAAGAAGATTTCGAAAGTCACGCAATAGTCGGCTGTGATCTCTCGAGTTCTGTGCATACGTGGCATACGAGAAGACATTCTTCGACTGTCGTGCTGTCAATCATAATTACACTCTGACAAATGATGAGCTGTTTCCCAGCGTGACTTGTCCTGATCAACTCAGCGTGACTTTTGGACTTGTTCTGATCAACTCAGCGTGACTATCATTTTTTAAAGGCCTATACCCGTGCGGGAGTCGCCTTGGCGACCTATCGGTCCCGAAGTCTTTCAATGTTGCTATACTCTACTCGGAACGACTATGTCGATAGTCTTCCGTTTCATTGTTGTAACCCATTCATTCTTTCATTATTGAACGCGTAAGGGACTTTGAACGTAAGCTTGTGCCTTAGCACGAGCGTGGAGCGCGGTGTGAGAGTTTCTATATTTGTCGAGTTCCTTTCCATGTTCTAAACAAGCATGCAAGATGGGATTATTCCCTTTGCTAGGTGCGTTGAGTCATTTATTTATTAGCATGTGCGGTGTTGACACCTAGCGATTCTAGCAATAGTGTCCGTATTGTTATGTATCTAGGCTAAGCAAAGACGGGTTCATCGGAGCCACCCACCTTGCGATGTTTGCATCGGCCGAGCGATACTCCGAGTGCGCCTTTGAAAGTCTAAGTCTGGATTCATCTTGACGGGCCAATGTAAGCCTTGTATCGATTCTTCATCAGGTCGATGCCAACTCTTCGGGTCGATGGCTCGTTTGAGTCATTGCACTTGCCGTTTGAATCGACGTTCCGCTAGGGCGGAGCAGGTCGTTACACTATGGGACTCTCTGAAAGAGCGCTTCGACCACCAGAAGACCATATGGCTACCTGAAGCACGCCATGACTGTTTGAACCTGTGCTTCCAAGACTTTAAAAGTGTAACTGATTACAACAATGAAGTCTGCAGGATTCGATCACTTCTCCAATACTGTGGTGAGATATTAACCGACAGTGATCTTTTGGAGAAAATATACACCACATTTCCTTCCACTGACAACTTGCTCCAGAAGTAATACCGTCAGTCTAAGTTCACCAAGTTTCCCGAGCTCATCACCCAGCTTTTACTAGACGAGAAGAACAGTCTCATTTTAATGAGAAACAACAATTCTCGTCCTGCTGGAACAAAAGCAATTCCAATGCATGATGCAAATGCTCTCCGTGGACCAAATCCACGGTAGAAACGAGACAAGGGCCAGTCGTCCCAACCAAAGAACAGAGGCGAGTTTAAGTCTCGCCACCCAAAGCGAGGTTCTAACAAGAACCAAGGACCTTTGACTCCTAGGCAGTCTCATTGTAAGAACCAACGGGCCAGTCGTCCCAAAGCGAGAGTGGAAGGCCAAGCGCCTACTCTCTGCTACAAATGTGGTGCTTATGGTCATATGCAACGGACTTGCAGGACGACCCCCCCAAGAAGTTGATAACTATCACAAGGGGCGCCGGGCCGAAGCAAATCTGGTCAACGAGTGTGAAAATCTAAATCTTGAGACCCCCGATTTTATAGCAGAAATGGAAGAATGAATCTCCATTTCCTCTCTATATTTGATTTAAGTCATGAAACTTTTGGTGGTTTGTATTTTCTGTTTTCTCGATAAATTAAAGTTCAATTTCGAGCACTTTCCTCAAACGTGTGACAAACTTTAATTTTCTTTACTTATAGGCATGGACCACGGGACAGTAGATTGTCTGGTTGATAGTGGAACGACTCACACTATCTTGAGAGATAAATCATACTCTATCTCCTATACGCCTAAAGTAACCTCAGTGACAACCATTTCGGGACCCTCAACCCTTGTTCAAGGTTTTGGCAAAGCCCGTTTTTCGTTGTCCAATGGTACTCCCGTTGAAGTATCAGAGGCCTTATATTCTCCAAGGTCCAGTCGTACCTTACTGAGTTTTAAGGATATTCGAGAAAACGAATTTCATGTTGAAACTGCTCGAGAACATGGCTTCGAGTATCTTTTTATTACCTCCACTCAGTACGGCCAAAAGCGTATCATGGAGAAGTTGAAAAGTCTTTCAAGTGGTTTGTATCTCACTACGATACAACACATCGAGAGTAATCTCATCATTCGTCGAGCGCCAGTTGATGAGAGGACTTTTATGCTATGGCATGACCGACTGGGTCATCCGGGTCAAAATACGATGCTTCGCACTATGAATGCATCACATGGGCATCCTCTTGGAGGAAAGAATTTTGTTATAAATTCGAAAAGCCTATGCCAAGCTTGCTCGATTGGGAAGACGAATCTCAAGCCACTCCATGTGAAACCTACGAGATTAGTTTCTCAATTCCTTGAGAGAATTCATGAAGATATTTGTGGACCAATCCAACCAACATGCGAACCATTTCAATACTTCATGGTTTTGGTTGATGCATCGACTAGATGGTCACACGTAGTGTTGTTGTCCACCCAAAATACATCGTTTCCTAAACTCCTCGCCCAGATCATTAAGTTAAGGGCTCACCATCCGGATTATCCGATAAAGTCTATTAGACTTGATAATGCCGCAGAGTTTACATCGAAGACTTTCGATGACTATTGCATGACTTTGGAAATAAATCTTGAACATCCTGTTGCATATGTTCATACCCAAAATGGCCTGGCAGAAGCTTTTATAAAGCGACTGTAAGTGATAGCGCGAACATTGGTTATGCGTACCAAACTCCCACTATCTGTATGGGGCTATACAATTTTGCACGCTAAAAATTTGGTCCGTCTGAGGCCCATGGCCATCCAACCACTTTTCGCGTACCAGCTGGTTACTGGATGTGAGCCTGACATCTCACATTTATGCGTGTTTGGGTGCCTAGTCAATATTCTAATTGAGCCGATAAGGCGTTCAAAATTTGGACCTCAGAAGCGACGGGAAATATATATCGGTTATAACTCCCCGTCCATCATTCGTTATTTAGAGCCCTTGACAGACGATCTCTTTACCGCGAGACACGCGGATTGTGACTTTGATGAGGCAATCTTCCCGTCGTTAGGGGGAGAAATGCACGCTAACGTTGATGAGGAACGACGTAAATTAGCGTGGCATGTGCCCGCTGTTGCTCATCATGATCCCCCCTCTGCACATAGTGATAAGGAAGTGCAGAGGATTCTAGGTCTGCAAGATATTGCAAATCAAATGCCAGACGCATTTAGCGACCTAGCAAAAGTCACAAGATCAATTATACCTGCTGCAAATGTGCCTGCAAGGATATACTTCCTTGAGAGACGCCATGTTCCTGTGAAACATGTTGCTCCGGTCGAACCCGTCGAGCAAAGGACGCTGCCATCGGCCGTCCAGTCCGTCGCTATTCCCAAGAAGAAGGGAAGACCGGTTGGTTCCAAAGATGTTCTGCCCCGAAAGCGAAGAAATCTTGTTAAAAATGTTTTGTCACATGAGATCATTAAGGATCACGATGATGTATTAGAAGAGCGCATTCCAGATGAAACGCCTATTCCTAATCATGCCGATAACCTCGAAATATCCGTCGAGTATGCTAGCTTAGACGATATTTTGAAGCGAAATAAAACTGTCATCGATGATGTATTCATATACTCAGTGGCCACTGACATTATGAACAATGATGACATGGAACCTCGTAGTGTTGCCGAGTGTCAACGACGAACGGACTGGTCACAATGGAAACAAGCAATCCAGGCTGAACTAGACTCCTTAGCGAAAAGAAACGTGTTTGGACCTGTTGCTCCAATACCACCCAATGTTAAACCAGTTGGTCACAAATGGGTTTTCCTAAGGAAGCGTAATAAGAGAAATGAGATTGTGCGATACAAGGCTCGCTTTGTGGCGCAAGGCTTCTCACAACGCCCTGGAATTGATTACGAGGAGACGTATTCTCCCGTAATGGACGTTATAATGTTTCGCTACTTAATCAGTTTAGTAGTTTCTGAAAAACTGAATATGCAGCTCATGGATGTTGTCACAGCCTATCTCTACGGAGATCTGGACACAGAGATATACATGAGAGTCTCTGAAGGACTAAAGATGCCTGAATCAAGTAGTTCCCGACCACGAAACGCATTCTCGATTAGACTGAGGCGTTCACTATATGGATTGAAACAATCCGGACGAATGTGGTATAACCGCCTAAGCGAATACTTGATCGGTTTGGGATACATTAATAACGAACATTGCCCATATGTGTTCATAAAGAAATTTACTTCAGGATACGCAATTATCGCGGTCTATGTAGTTGACATGGATCACATAGGAACCGAAAAAGACTTGTCAGAAACTGCTGATATCCTGAAGAGAAAATTCGAGATAAAGGATCTTGGGAAGACACGGTTTTGCCTCGGCCTGTAGATCGAGCACCGTAAAGATGGAATTATTGTCCATCAAGCGAACTACACCCAAAATGTGTTGAGACGCTTTAGTCATTTTGACGTTAAGCCGTCCGCTACTCCCATGATCGTCCGCTCTCTAGACATTACTAAGGACCCATTTCGTCCAAAGGAGGACGACGAAGAGATATTGAGTCCTGAGTGCTCTTATCTGGGTGCAATAGGCGCTTTATTGTACTTGGCCCAATGTACTAGATCGGACATCTCGTTTGCTGTTAATTGTCAAGCTCGACACAGCACCGCGCCAACACGCCGCCATTGGAATGGCATAAAAGACATTTTCTGCGACCTTAAGGGTACTACAGACTTGGGCTTGTTCTATCCCTACGCGGTTTTGAGTGAGTCCAACGCTCTTGGCACTCGAAGCAATACGAGCCTTGTTGGCTACGTCGATGCGGAATACTTATCTGATCCGCACAAGGGGCGTTCCCAATCTGGTTATGTCTTTACCATTGGGAACACAGTGATTTCTTGGACGTCTCACAAACAGACCTTAGTGGCTACTTCAACAAACCA
This sequence comes from Iris pallida, assembly GCA_029216955.1. Lineage (NCBI taxonomy): Eukaryota > Viridiplantae > Streptophyta > Magnoliopsida > Asparagales > Iridaceae > Iris > Iris pallida. The sequence goes on from JANAVB010044218.1 coordinate 23,540,160, forward strand.
CTCTGAGCTACTCGCGCTCTATGAGGCGACTAGAGAGTGTGTATGGCTTCGAGCTATTATTGGCCATATTCGAAGTAAATGTGATCTTCCATATGACCCAGATGAACCTGTTGTCGTCTATGAGGACAATACCGCTGTTATTGGTCAAGCGAAACATGGTTACATCAAAGGGGATGCTACCAAGCACATATCGCCCAAGTTGTTTTTTACACATGAACAACAAGCGCTTCAGAAGATTGAAGTGCAACACATTGGATCGGAGAATAACCGTGCAGACTTGTTCACCAAGTTACTGCCAAAACACTCGTTCCAGAAATATGTCAGAGCGATTGGACTTAGGAAGCTTTCAGAGCTAGCCTAAGTGAAACATGTTTCCTGCACCCTGTTGTGTGCATGTGAGGGGGAGCGCCCCAACGAGCGCCTCCAAACGCCCTGTTGTGCGTATATCCCGCGCCCTGTCGAGTGCGAGTGAAAAGGGGAGCATCCTGATGTATGCTTGTGTACTCTTTTTCTATTAGACAAAGTTTTTTTCTATTGGATTTTTCTTGGCAAAGTTTTTAACGAGACACAGTTCAAATCCCTTATTCACTAAGGATTATTATAATCAGGGGAAGTATCCAATTGTATACTTCTAAACCATCGTGTACTCTTTTGTCCTTCGATCAGCGATTTTTTCTACTGGGTTTTCCCTGACAAGGTTTTGACGAGGCACTTTTGCAATGGTTAGTTTATCCCCATCACACTGACCTGTGTGTACTATTTTGTCCTTCGACCAAAGTTTTTTTCCCACTGGATTTTCTTTGGCAAGGTTTTGACGAGGCACAAGTAGATGGTCAAACTTGAAGATGCAAGCTACAGATAGACGAAGAAACTCAGAGATGTTTACAAGCAGAATTTCTGGGGAGCCATGGGGGAGTGTTGTAACTCATATGGCCCTTCATTTCATCTCTTTCTAACATACAAAAGACCTTTGGCCTTTCGTTTCTTCATAACCCCCAACCTCTCTCCCTATATGAAGAGAGGTAATATGCACTTATGTGGTTGATAATATACGAGAAAATTTCTGTCTCCGTGTGTTTGAGCTTTTGCCTTACGACAGTATCAATGTTATATCGTGCTTTATTGGACTGAAGTCTGAAACTCAAAAAAATGTTTTACAGATATTTGCAAAAGACAAGATTACTAGGGACACTCTAGTTTTCTTTTATAGGAACTTCATAATTTTTGCAGTTCTAGAAGTACTAAAATTTCGGTAGGCCTGAAATAAATAAATTGGATGAATGCCAAATTATTGGTAGTTTTATATTCAAAAGTTTGTTGTAAGACCGTCAAATTTTTTTTATAGTACTAATCATTTTCTCTAAATATCATGGGATACGAGTATCGCCAACCAAACTTTAAGGTATTGTTTGGAAAGAGGAAAAAAATGGTGGAAGAAAAATATTAAGAAAAAAATGAAAGAAAAATTAAAATGAGTGGTGTTTGGAAAGAGGGGAGAGAGAGAGAGAGAGAAATTTGAGAGAAAAAAATTATATGCGCCCCACTCAATTTTTTTTCCCTTCCAAATATGGAAGGAAAATGGAGAGAGATCAGAGAATTGTGGAAGAAATTATCCAACTGCCCTTCAATAAAGTAAATATTAATTATGATTTGAAAAAAAGAAGTAAATAGTAATTATATCTTTTTCCATAAACAAACAAAATATTATTTTTAAATTTTTTCTTTTTCTACTTTTTGGTTATCCAAGCAAGTGGAGAAAAAAATAATTTTATCTTCATTTTACTCTGCTCCTTTTTTCTTCTTTTACTAAAAAAAGCTCCCAATCACACTGTAAAGTCTAAACCTTTCTTTAATAGTTGATTGGATCCCCACCACTCTTTCGAGGAAAATCACAATGTGATGTAGTATTTATGTATCAGAAATGATCAGCAGAACGGAGGGAGGGGACCGTGGTTTAAACCGTGGTGCCACGTGTCCCCTCCTCATTGGTCGGGTTCCTGCCGCTGATGCCAGCACCTCCCTGCTAACGTCAGTCCGTTGAATCCGACCGATGAGGGAGGGACACGTGGCACCGCGGTTTAAACTGCGGTCCTCCCCTCGGTCTGCTAGGCAGTGTTGTTTATGTATTCCACTCGTTTAGACATCCAAGAAAGAGATTTAAGTACACGAGAAAAATCTCAACATTCCTTTAGTATTTATGTATTCCAATTATTGCTTTAGTATTTATGTATTCCAATTATTGGTCTAAACAAAGTTTAAAGTATATTACACTACTTTTGTCGTCTATATTTATTCTACTAATGTGAGACATACCCATTTAACTTATTTGTTCAAAGGATGAACAGGTTAGTCCCAAGGTCCTAAAGTTTTGTGCAAGTTACAAAAAATATGTTCTCTCCGTAACTCTCTGTGGTCTTACTTTATCAATAATTATATGAGAACATATTTTTCTTAACACACTCCATAGCTACATTGAGTACATTATTGGATGTCAATTATTATCTTTTTTTTTTTAAATTTGACATCCAATAATGTACTACGACATCAATATAGCTATGGAGTGTGTCAAAAAAATTATGTCTCCATAGCATTACTTATTATAGTACTAGACACGTCGAATTGGCAGAAGTCTCTCCTGCACTTGCCTGACTAGACTTTTTTTTGTACGAAAATGATATTTTGTTCGCGGTTTATAACCACGACGTGACTGCTGTTGGATGTGTGTGCCTTTTGAGCACACACACACAAATGCAAAAGCTCAAGTCTCTTTTTTCCTATAGTCCCACATCGGATAGATGTGTGGACTTGTGCTTGGATATATTGCTTTACTCTCATTTTGTTTATTGAAGTGTCGTGTGGGAGCCCCATGGGCCACACACGCGCGCCGCCGCTGCCATCCGGCCCGACTCGGCTCGGTTAGGTTCGGTTCGACGCACGTAACGGGTGCGGGTACGTGCCCAATCTGCGGTCGCCGAATGCCGATTCGATTTCCTCTTCGGGTTCGGGTTGAGACTCTTAAATTATTTTTGTTCCTCATCATTTATTTTTTACCGTTACTATTCATTTAATTTCCGTAACATTTGGACTGTCCAGATACAATGTATCACATATTTTTCATGTATTTTATTTTGTAACGTTAAGTATTTAATTGGGTGATTTAATTCACCATTATTCCTATACGTAGGAATTTAGCCTATTTAAATCGGATCCTATCTCTTCTTTCGTACACTGAAAAAGAAATCCGTACAAACCCTCTCTCAAATTCTCACATCCTTCGAAACACTGTTCTTCTTTGTTGTTGCTCTGGGCGGAGCTAAGTCGGGGTCACTCTCTCTAAGTCGTGTGCGGCAAGGAGATTCCGGTGGAGCGGGGATTTTACCACTAGCAGCGTTCGGATACAGTCTGCACATAGACCCGGACTAACTCTTAGGACAGTGCTACATGCGCGACTTCCCCGGAGGCCGGTAACATCTACTTATTTTTATTTTATTGCAGATTGAAACCGAAGAATTTTGAAAAATTTCTAATAGTCTAAGAGTTAGTCGCTCTAATTTTTTGTTCATCATGAAATAGTTTTTGTGCTCGAAGTAAAATTTTATTTTGTTCAGTGATATGCATATGTACTGAATTAGAGAGAATAAATTTATTATACTCAATGGTTCTTGTCACTTTCCATTTTTCAAGTTAGATTATCTGAGAGAGCACCTCTCTCTCATGTGTGCAGTATAATACTGCCATTTGAGTTTCAGTTATGCACAATGTTATTATAAATATATTTTTCTTTCCCTTTTTCTTCAAAGGCACAAAAATAAACTTTTTGGTATCAGAGGATAAAATTATCCTTGTCATTTCTCTGGTAACTTTTTACAATTTGTAAATATTAAAAATTTTCTGGTAACGGGATGGTAAATAATAATTTTCATCGATAAATTCAGAGACATTCATCGCTTTTCTGTCAACTCGATTGATATGGTGTGATGTATCTTTCGCGACGACGTTGTACACCTCTGAAGGTGAGCACGGCTAATTAGACATGTCGCATGATTGTCTGTTTGTTGTGTCATTTAGAATACGACACCAATGTTAATAGTATACAAGTTATTATATTTTGATGTTTTTTCTATATTTAATCTGTTTAACATAAATAAATCCTTTAAATGTTTCATATTTATATCCAAATGTATTATTCCACTGACATGTCAAAAAATTGTTCCTATATTTTTTTAAAGCAGTTATATCTAGGACATGCCAAATCTTATGTGTGGTCATTCCTCATCTCATAGAAAGTGAATCATTTTGCTTACTTTCCTTCTCTAAATTCCAAACACCCAGATGGCCAAATTCTTAAAATCATAAATCCATTCGTCTGCATTGTTTTTGCAAATGCTTGGCAAAGTCTGATGTCTATTCGCATCCATTTGGTGGATGTTGATTGAATACTCGATCTTGTCTAAACACAAAAGAAATTCAACATTTCAATTTGTCCTATACATGATTCACCAATTAGAGTACAAAGCTCGTGTCAACTCTCATGATTTACCAAACACTGTAATTTTTCTCTAGAGGTTTCACTTACTAGAAAACTAACTTAGAATTTTTTTATTGTGTCTAACAAAGACAAATCCAACTTCCTTATGCACTATTTACACACATAATATGTATAGTTGTAATCACATTTGGATGATTTAAGACTAATAAAGCTATAGATTTATGAGCTAATAAAGCTACAGAACCATGAATATTCATGCACTAATAAAGCTCATTTCCTTATGCACTAACAAAGCTACAGATTTATGAGCATTTATGCACTTTTGACTATAGCATTAATTGTAAAATAAAAATTTGGAGTCTACTAGCTGCCATCATTTTCGGCCTCATGAGGGCTCGATAAGAGTTTGCATTTTTGCAACATACCCATAATATGATTTGATTCTACGATTTTCATAATCTTGAATTTTATCCTATTGCATTGGTCTTTGTTTTAATTTCTTGTAACGAGCTTGTAGACACCTTCAGTATTGCAAATTTGTATTGATCTCTTTGACTTGACATATCCATTTTTGTAACATACCCATTATCTGATAAATTTTTTCCTCCTTTTGTAATATATTTTTAGGGCCTTATCTTCAGTGCAATTATATTTAACTTATGTTAGCATGTCATTTAATCATGATATCAAATAAAACAATATATTAATGACATAGTTAAGAAATTTGATGATGCACTCGTATTTCCTTTTTACTATATGCATGCATGTGTCTTCAATATCTTGGAAAGTTGTTGATTTGCTGAAATATTTGGACTTGCTGGTTGGAGTAAATATCTCAGTCTTAAAAGGTGAACACCATGTTGAGTATTGACTGTTGTTTGTATGACAAGAAATTTCTAGTCTCTCAAATGCGCATTCACTTTGTTAATCGATGTAGAAAGGTTTCACATGAAACTATTCGCTACCAAGTCAAACATGCAAGTGAATATTATAAAGCATGGTACAACAATTTATCAAATGGTATTATGTAATTGCACAAATTACAAGATGTTTGATGTTTTGTTTGGATATATTTTGCTTAATTACTGATATGAAAGTGTATGAGCTAACATACATATAGGCTATTCTTGACATAATCTGGTATTGTAACTCCACTTCCCGATTTTTTTAGAAAATAAAATTTTTGATTTTTAATAATAGTAATTAATTTATTGGGTTTCAAATAATAAGTTTATTTTATTTATTTTAATTAGTAATATGGTGATTGATATTTTAGAGGAAGATAATTTGGCAGCAAATTTTCAAATTTGAAAAGTTGTTCCAACCAATTGGAGTGGTCCCCATTTTTCAAATATCCTAACAACTTTTCTAACTGTTTTTTTTAAAAGTTTATGCAAATAATGAAAAGGGGGAGGGTTATTTCCTAAATAACCTTGGGTGTAAATTGGTTCTGCAAATTGCTCGGGCGGAGGGATTGATTTGCATAATAGAATTTTATTTGTATTGCTTAGGAGAGAGACTCCTCAGTCATTCTTCTCGAGCAATTCTCTCCCAATTCCCCCAAATTTCTCACGTAACCCTAACCCTAAATATTTGGAGATCCGGCCATGGCGGGGACGACCGCACCTCGTCGGTGTCCGGTGCACTCCGCGGCGGCGGATGATCGATTTCCAGTCGAAGTTCCTAGGCGGTGATCGACTACGAGGCGGTGGCAACAGTGAGGCGATGGCAACCACTTCGGTGACGACGGCGATGGTGGTGGCCGACACCTCACCGACATAATTTCTCGACGATGGTGATGGCGAGGGCCGTCTCCTCACCAGTGGCAGTCAGATCGACTCCCAGCGGTGGCACACACAACTTATCGACGACGCCCTCCGTTCTTCGGTGATTCTTCCGACGACTGATCTGATCATCATCAGCGCCAACCCCGGCATCAAGTTTCGCGGCGGCGACCACAGAGTTTCATCTCCGACGACCGACGATCAGGCGTCGTCCCTCCCATTAGGCGACGAGCCCTAGCCCTAATCTCGACGGTAGTTTTCGACTCGACGGCGACGGCGGTGGTTTTCGACTCGGCGGTGACGATCAAGGTGAACGTCTCTCCTTAATTCTTTCCTATTTATGGCCGATCGACCGAATCGATAAGGAGTGGGTTGGTTGCTTGATCAATTGCTGCTTTAGATTGACAAGCATGGTTGACTGTACTCAACTGGGATTTATCGGAACAAAATTGGATTGAGATCGATTTTTGATCATTCGATCTATTTCCAACTGATTCTCGATTCAGATTGTAGTAATTCTGAACCTGGAGATCAATCCCTATTGGAATACATTCTTCCTCGATTTGTTTCAGTTAGTGAATTGATTTGAGCAGTAAATCCGTTCCTATGTTTTTTATTATCACCAGGAGTCGTTGAGCGTCTCTCAGGGAACAACACACAGTATCCGACACGTTAAACTATGTCCGTCTCAATCGCATCATCATCAGGTCTTTCCCTCAGGTATCGATCTACTCTTCTTAATGAATGCATCGTTTTCATATTTAGATTTGATGAAGAGTCGGGGCGGGATTGTGATCAGGAATTGCAGGTGTGTGCGTGGATGCCAGTTCATTGTGTTCAGTGTGTAGCGGTGTTCGTGTCTGCGTGACCAAGCTAGTTCATGTCCACCAATGTGTCCGTGTCTACGTGGGCGAGTCGGCTGGAATGAAGTTAAATAGCAGTCCTTTACTTATAGTTCATTGGTTGTATAAATCTTAAATTGATTGGTTTGTATAAATTTTACTTTCGATTAATTTTTTGATTCATCTTTGAGTGGGTCTTGGTGTTGAATTTGTTAGATCGTGTCGGTTGTATCCAGGATGGTGTCGAGTGCAGGAAGAATACTTAATAGTTGACTCTTTTTCTGTTGTAAAAGAAAATAATACATAGCAGGAACGATAAATGAACAGTAAGTTCTAACAGGTTATGCCATGTATCACAGTTTATTTTACATAAAGAAAATAAATAATGCATGAAATATGAGCTAAAATAATTAAACAGCAAATGGCAAGGTGTCTTGCCTGATAGTACGTCTGGTGTGCTGCGATAATCCAGGTGGCATGAACTACAACTTCGGTACAACAACTACACAAGGAGACTTCTGATGGTGGCACGGACAGTTCCATTGGGTCCAGAAGGGTCAAATTAGTTAGGGTGGACATAAGGTAGTAGGAAATTTGGCGAGAAAGTATGAATAATGAGCTTGGTTATGGATAGAAGGATAATCAAAAGAGATGAAATAATTAATATATAAGATTTTGAGAAAACTAATTATAGTCATTGAAAAATTTATTTTATTAGTGGAAAATATACTTGAAAATAGTTTATAATAGTTTTGAACCTTATCAAAATATATGCACTAAAATACGGAGAAATCGTTTTTATGGCTACAATCATAACTTACTCATATATTTATATATTTAATAACTTGGTAAAAATTAACTAAAATCCAACAGAAATTTAGATCAAAAATATGTATAAAGGAATACCATAATATTTTAAAAGTACTAGTACTTTATGGTACAACCATATTCATGGTATAATAAAATATCACCCGGTTAAAAATCTATCGTACTAGAAAAGAAGCAAAACATTAATCCAATAAAAATATTTATTTATATTTTGAAAACTATATCTAGTAATAAGTAAATACTTAAAAAGTTGCTTTTCTCAAACTATATTTGCTTAGATAGAAATTATTTATAACCATCTTTAGTATCATGAAAATAGCATAAATGTATTTTAAGTCAACAACTTATTTTGTCCATATAAAGAATAGATACTAAAAATAATAGTAACAATAATAAAAATAATAATATTAACAATAATAATAATAATGAAATAGATCATAATAATAATAATAATAATAATAATAATAATAATAATAATAATAATAATAAAAATAATAAAGATAATAATAAAGGTAATAATAGTAACCGTAGCCATCTACTGTGCTCCTCATTAATAAGACTCCTCATTAATGCTGCGAACGGTGCACTGCTCCCCATTAATGCTGCTCCTCATTACTGAGAACAGTAGAAAAAAGAAAAAAATGAGGAAGGAGAGATAGTGAGAGAAGAGGGGGAGAGCGAGAAAGAGAGAGGGAGGCGGCGAGCGGGAAAAGAGAGAGGAAGCTCACGGAGGGGCGGTCGGACGAGGAAGCAAGGGCGGACGCGCTGCTCCGGCGCAGGGGCCGGATGCGGTCGGAGGATGGAGGTTTTCACCAGAGGGCCATGGTGGGGCGGGACGCGGGTGGAGCGGAGTGGGCGGCGCGGAGGCGAAGGGGTGTAGGCGGCGAAGCTGTGGAGGAAGGGGGTTTCAGTTGTCGGGAGGGGCGGTCCGACTGGATCTCGCGGCGGAGATCCCCGTCGTCCACGAGGGAGGCGGCGACGGTTGAAGAAAAGGGGTTTCCGGCGAGGTTTTTCCGGCGGGAGCGACGATCAGCGGTGGAGGGGCGCGGGCGACTACTGTGGAAGCTCGACGGCGGGTCGCCGTACGGCAATGGGAGCCCGATCGCCGGGGCGTCTGCGCGAGGGCGGCGCCGACTGTACGATAGGTGGCGGCGACGGACGCTGGTCGGGAGAAGGTGAGTTAGGTTATGGTTTATTTCTTCTTTTTCTTCTACTCTGGTATTGTGTTGCGATGTTTGGCCGAAGTCGAGGAGTTCGACGAAGGATGGTGGTGGCGGTGAGGAGTTGGGGGTGCATTTGGCGGTCGTCGCTGATGACGGTGGCGGAACTGGAATAGGTCGGGTGGTTGTGGCGTTGGACGCATTGGACTGGGTTTGGCCGGGGCCGAGATGCAGGTGGAGGTGACGGCAGTAGTTGTGGTGGTGGTTTGATGGCCGATGGAGGCGGCCGAGTCGGGGAAGACGGGATGGCTTCGGCGGGGTGTTGGATGATGGGGAAGTCGACATTGGTGGCCGGTCGTGTGGGGATAGTTGGGATGGTTGAGATTTTGGTTTGGGGTGACCGGAGGGTTTGGCCGGGGTGGTCGAGGGAAGCACGACGTGGCGGCAGATTAGGGATTAGGGTATTAGGTTTTTGGGGACGTGTCTGGATTGGTGAATTATGCAGTGTCGGGGATGTCGACACGAAGGAATAATTATATTTGTAAAAGTATTGGAATAAGAATTGGATGGTGGAACACGGACACGATGCACACACGTGGGTGGGGAATATTTGTATGGAAATTTGTGGATGAATAATGTGGAGGAGTATCTGCCTATTTATAGGATGTGGGAATTCCCACTTGGATAAGAACTAGGAATAGTTTAAACCCAAAAATAGATAATCCGTAATTTAATTTAAATCAATTTAAATCCAAATCCAAATCAAAATCCAAATTCCAAATATAAATCAAATTTAAATCTAATTAAATTCTTGGTTTAAAATCAATGGGATAAATCAAATTTCAAATGTTAACTATTTAATTAAATCCGTAAATTCAAATCAAGATTTAAATTGCCACCATAATTTTGAAATATATTTTTCCAAAATACTATAAATAATAATTTCAAAAATTACATTAATATTTAAAATAAACCAATAAATAATTACAAATAATGTTTTCATAATTATGTTTTTCTAGTATACAATAAAACTACTAATTATACTTAATAGTTGCATAAAAATAACAACTTGGTAATGATAGTAAAATAATTATTGCATATATCATTTTAAAACTATAAAATAATAAATAAAATATTTTTCTAAAAATATGTACGCTCGCACATATTCGTACTCGTCGAGCGAAAATAAAACTTCGTACGCGACGTAAAATACGACTACGCGACGTACAATACAAAATTTTAAATTCGTACAAATATTAATAAAAATAAAAATTTATAGTAGAAATTTAGGGGTTTTAGATCCTACCCAACTTAAAAGAATTTCGTCCTCGAAATTAAGAATTAGTAGGGGGTGTGAGAAGACACAAGGGGTAACTAGAATGGTTTAAAGAAGTTTATATGATCGTAGTCTAAGTTGAGGATATGATTAAGAGACAATTGTAATCACTTCTTAAATTCAAGTGATTAGAAGGTCAAGATTGTAAATTTAGGGTCAAGGAAAAGGTCGAGTAGTTCGAGACAAAGATATAGTTATATTGGGTGGTAATGGTCATGGTGATAGGACAGTTAGAGGAAGTTCTAGTATGACGCTTTCGTCCTCCTAAAATAGGTGAGGGCGAAGCAATATAGATTTCGAAGGAGGCGTTATCGAATACGAATACGTGATTCAAGGACGACCGAAATTTTTTCAAAGAATCGTCAAGGCAGCCGTGGATGGAATTCTAAGGGAAAAGTTCAACTAGATCCCATCCACGTAGATTGATATATGAAAAAAGCGAACCAAAGTGCATTCGGTTGATCAGACCATCATGTACCGGTTCTAATTAGACAATATGTTAGTGAGCGGCCGCTCAATAGCATAAGTCATGAACAAACTCGATAAAAGGATGAGTTTGCAAAACTAGATTATAGTTGCAACATTAGTCAAAGTGGTAAAAACATAGGCACGAGAGATTTAGATTAAAAGAAGGTAGAATAATTCTAATTCATACAGTCGTCCTATAGTCTTCTTGTCCAAGTCCTTGGTTGGCTAGACGGGTTAGGTCATCTAGATTCTAGGATCTAAATAAGTTGCTAATATAGGTCACTAGGTCAAAGGGGTTGCTAGGTTATAAGGCATTCTACCCAACTTAAAGAATTAAACTAATGGTGTTTGGGGACATCTAACTAGTAGGGTTAATCTCTAGCAAGCACGAAGGGAAGATAAGAATGGGGATGGAAGGAAGTAAGCAAGATGCAATTGATGAGTCAACCGGTAGATAAAATCTAGGAAAGAGGTCAAGTATGTGGATGAGATCCTGGACTCTAATCCGATACGCAGGCTTGCTTGGTACGGTAAAGTAACCAAACAATTTATCTAGACCTGCATGGGCCACCACAAAAATATGTAACGCCCCAGTCCCAAAATACGTAGGACTAGGAACGTAGACATGCCAGCTGTATTCATACGAAGTATACTCCAATATATTGAAGCCTCGTATGGATACATAAGCTGTAAAATGCAGTAGAAACCATACTAATCTCATCCACACAAATATAAATTAAATAAAGATGTCATATAATGATAACAAATTGTCTTGATACAATATGTTGGGCGGAGACAAATCTACTACCAACAAGTAAAGAAAAAATACATGAGAAAAGAGATGAGTTTTTGGCGAGCGAAGCGAAGACGATCCAAGTGCAATCATCCTCAAAAAAAATAACGGCTAGAGCTAGAACACCTGCGAAAGACAATAGCACACACCTGGCAAGACAACCAGGTCCTCAGAGGGACGTAACAAGACACATAATATCATGCCATATAAACTGAATAAATATTGCTCAAATAATTAAGGAACACATACAATAGGGTACCTAACCGTACTATAGTGAATATGCAATAAAGAACAAACCTTTGACGCATGGGCCAGCTCAGTCAGGAATAAGGAATCAGGACCGTACCTCCCACTGGAGATAACCGGCTATCAGGACCGTACCTCCCACTGGAGATAACCGGCAATCAGGACCGTACCTCCCACTAGAGATAATCGGCAATCAGGACAGTGTATATATGACCCATACACTAAGGAGATGTTCTTCCCACCCAATGCCTAGTTGTATCCACAACAGTAACCTCTATAACCGCTAAGTCAAACTAGCATGCAACCTCTATTAGCGGTTATTCCTATCGCATGGCTTATACGCACCGGTGGCCAGCCAGTCACGCATGTCCGTGTTCTATATACGACACACAACTTCGTGATACCACGTGTCAAGGCCATGAATGCAACACACAAGGTGGTCCCTTAAATCTAGGTTTAATGTGTAAAAAAAATAATACATAGCAGGAACGATAAATGAACAGTAAGTTCTAACAGGTTATGCCATGTATCACAGTTTATTTTGCATAAAGAAAATAAATAATGCATGAAATATGAGCTAAAATAATTAAACAGCAAATGGCAAGGTGTCTTGCCTGATAGTACGTCTGGTGTGCTGCGATAATCCAGGTGGCATGAACTACAACTTCGGTGCAACAACTACACAAGGAGACTTCTGATGGTGGCACGGACAGTTCCATTGGGTCCAGAAGGGTCAAATTATTTAGGGTGGACATAAGGTAGTAGGAAATTTGGCGAGGAAGTATGAATAATGAGCTTGGTTACGGATAGAAGGATAATCAAAAGAGATAAAATAATTAATATATATGATTTTGAGAAAACTAATTATAGTCCTTGAAAAATTTATTTTATTAGTGGAAAATATACTTGAAAATAGTTTATAATAGTTTTGAACCTTATAAAAATATATGCACTAAAATACGGAGAAATCGTTTTTATGGCTACAATCATAACTTACTCATATATTTATATATTTAATAACTTGGTAAAAATTAACTAAAATCCAACAGAAATTTAGATCAAAAATATGTATAAAGGAATACCATAATATTTTAAAAGTACTAGTACTTTATGGTACAACCATATTCATGGTATAATAAAATATCACCTGGTTAAAAATCTATCGTACTAGAAAAGAAGCAAAACATTAATCCAATAAAAATATTTATTTATATTTCGAAAACTATATCTAGTAATAAGTAAATACTTAAAAAGTTGCTTTTCTCAAACTATATTTGCTTAGATAGAAATTATTTATAACCATCTTTAGTATCATAAAAATAGCATAAATGTATTTTAAGTCAACAACTTATTTTGTCCATATAAAGAATAGATACTAAAAATAATAGTAACAATAATAAAAATAATAATATTAACAATAATAATAATAATGAAATAGATCATAATAATAATAATAATAATAATAATAATAATAATAATAATAATAATAATAATAATAATGAAAATAATAAAGATAATAATAAAGGTAATAATAGTAACCGTAGCCATCTACTGTGCTCCTCATTAATGAGACTCCTCATTAATGCTGCGAATGGTGCACTGCTCCCCATTAATGCTGCTCCTCATTACCGAGAACAGTAGAAAAAAGAAAAAAATGAGGAAGGAGAGATAGTGAGAGAAGAGGGGGAGAGCGAGAGAGAGAGAGAGAGGGAGGCGGCGAGCGGGAAAAGAGAGAGGAAGCTCACGGAGGGGCGGTCGGACGAGGAAGCAAGGGCGGACGCGCTGCTCCGGCGCAGGGGCCGGATGCGGTCGGAGGATGGAGGTTTTCACCGGAGGGCCATGGCGGGGCGGGACGCGGGTGGAGCGGAGCGGGCGGATGTGCGCGGAGGCGAAGGGGTGTAGGCGGCGGAGCTGTGGAGGAAGGGGGTTTCGGTTGTCGGAAGGGACGGTCCGACTGGATCTCGCAGCGGAGATCCCCGTCGTCCACGAGGGAGGCGGCGGCGGTTGAAGAAAAGGGGTTTCCGACAAGGTTTTTCCGGCGGGAGCGGCGATCAGCGATGGAGGGGCACGGGCGACTACTGTGGAAGCTCGGCGGCGTGTCGCCGTACGGCAAGGGGAGGCCGATCGCCGGGGCGTCTGCACGAGGGCGGCACCGACTCTACGAGAGGTGGCGGCGACGGACGCTGGTCGGAAGAAGGTGAGTTAGGTTATGGTTTATTTCTTCTTTTTCTTCTACTCTGGTATTGTGTTGCGATGTTTGGCCGAAGTCGAGGAGTTCGACGAAGGATGGTGGTGGCGGTGAGGAGTTGGGGGTACGTTTGGCGGTCGTCGCTGATGACGGTGGCAGAACTGGAATAGGTCGGGTGGTTGTGGCGTGGGACGCGTTGGACTGGGTTTGGCCGGGGCCGAGATGCAGGTGGAGGTGACGGCAGTAGTAGTTGTGGTGGTGGTTTGATGGCCGATGGAGGCGGCCGAGTCGGGGAAGACGGGATGGCTTCGGTAGGGTGTTGGATGATGGAGAAGTCGACATTGATGGTCGGTCGTGTGGGGATAGTTGGGATGGTTGAGATTTTGGTTTGGGGTGACCGGAGGGTTTGGCCGGGGTGGTCGAGGGAAGCACGACGTGGCCATGGCGGATTGGGGATTAGGGTATTAGGTTTTTGGGGACGTGTCTGGATTGGTGAATTATGCAGTATCGGGGATGTCGACACGAAGGAAAAATTATATTTGTAGGTACCATGGACTCCCACTTTCCCTTTAGATCATTTCGTGTTCCCGGCCGTGCCATTAATATTCAGAGCACGAGACCAGTTGTTACCTCCCAATAAATTTCATATACATGGTCTAGACGAGTCCATCTTCATCTAGGTATATCATGTCCCACTCAAACCTGTCCCCTTGTACTCTCTTTTGTGCTACGACTTTCAGGTTAAAAGGACTAGCTATAACCTTTACCATAGTACCTACACGGTATACTTTCCGACTTCCACCAGAGCCTCAACCTTGACCCAATTCAATCGACCCAATATATGGTTGTGACCTACTCGAAGCCCACTATGCACATGCTACTAGTGTGCCACCCAATTGAGGTCTCATGTGCTACTTAAACACAAAAGTCACTGAAGGTGCATTTGGGGCTCTGGACCTGGCTAACCAACCCGACTAGCAACTAGCTCAACCACTTGGAAGGAACCCTATTCTAGGATACTCTAATCTAGTAGGAATAGTTCTATCATTGGGATCTTATCTAGTCCATGTAGATTGAAACCCAATGTTCATCCAACCAACGACTGATGTCCAAATAAAGAACCCTGTAAGATCATAACCTTGATTTCCCAAATTTCGTTCTATTGTGGAACCTTGTTTAGAATTTTGGGAACAAAATTTCCGTATTGCATGGATTGTAAGACCCTCCAAGAAACGAAGGGTTCTTGATTTAGCAAGTGACTGGACTGGAGTTGCCCAATCTAACAAATAAGTCAATGGTTCATAGACTTTCTCTCCATCTCCAACATTGGATACTCTCCAGTGCTCTTAAAACTTCACAGTTGCTTCCGATCATTCTACCTTATCTTCCTGTCGTCCCTACTTTGGAGCGACGAATAGCCATGCTTACTAGAAATTACCAATATTTTTAAGCTACTTGTGTAAATTTGTCGCTGTTAAATTTTGGATCGCTTGATAGATACGAGAGGGTTATAGATGACTTATGCTATAGATATCTGTCAATAGTTATTTTTTGCAATTAGCTGGAGGGTTACAATGTTATGACGTCAGGTGCTTGAAGTGGGAAGCGTGACCAAAGGTGGGTAGAAGTCCTCGGAGTTTCGTAGTTACAAAATGGCTAGGAGGAGGATATAAATATTTCCGAGAAATTAAAATTGAAGATATTGTGGTAATAGTGGATTTATTTTTCTTATTTTATGGTTGAATTTTTGGCATGTAGATGAGTTAGAATTTCGAGGACAAAATTATTTTTAAGGTGGGTAGATTTGTAGCTCCCCTTCCCGAAATATTTTTTAAATATTTTTTTATTTATTATTTTATTTAAATGGTGATTTTAGAATAATTGTACGAATTTTTGGAGCCAAATAAATGGTGTGATTGATGAGTTCACCGAGTTATATTATTGGTTTAATTACAGTGTTATTAGGGTTATTATTATTATTAATGTTAATATTGTGGTTATTAAATAAATAAATTATTTATTATTAATGGTTATTATTATTATTTTACTCTCTAACAAAGATATTATATATATATATATATATATATTTTACTCTCTAACAAAGATATATTTTTTTTCCAATATATATATATATATATATATATATATATATATATATATATATATATATATATATAATATGTGTGTGTATGTATATATGAATATATATATTATATGGGTGTTTGTGTATGAATACATAAATATATATTAATAGATGTGTATGTTTATGTATGTATAAATATATATATGTAGGTGTACCTGTGTATGTATGCATAAATTGATAACTAATAATAAAAGACTAAAGACTTATAACAAAGTATTAAATAGTAAAAAGCAAAATATAACATAGTTAAATATGTAAACGTTGACAAACAAATATTTTAGCAGTATATAAGTTTTGTATGTTGTATACTATTTTGAATTAATAATAAAATGCTTGACTGAAGACTGATTCAAGCAATAAATTCTTAAGCATTTTTGTAGTGGATGATATTGCTTGAATGAAAAAAGATGTAGCATACATCTGAAGTACATTTTCTATACTACTTGAGGTGTTATTGGACATAATGTGATGCAAACATTTGTTTTAGATTTTAGTTGTAGCTCATATGCCTCTACGTGGTTAAGAAGTTGCTTCTTACCTATCAACGTTGAAGTATGGTTAGCTATATTGCTTGGCCTTTTGCATTGCAAATTTTAACTAAAATAACTCAGCAGCCTAGGCCCACAAGCCCAGTCGAGTTTCCCAAACAGAGCAGGCCCCGAGCCCCACGGCCTGAACAACCAGGCGAGCCCGAGAGCACTGCTCTCTTGTTCCAGCAAACCGTATATATGTTTATAACGCGAGTTCGAGAAATCGATCGAGGAACACCCAAACCCTAAGTCGAAACCATGCGCGCCCCTCCCACACGCGCGCGCGCGGCCATCGACCGGCGACGGAGTCTCCAGAGAGCTGCGTGCGCGCACAAGCGAGCAGAGCACCAGTAGCAGCGACATCGAGTACCCAGGTTCATCGTTATGTTACTCCTTCGTCTTGTAGTCAATCGACGAACCGATTGGTTCGTCGTAATCACAATATATACGGCTAGGAGGCCTGACCAATAGTTCGACCCTAGGTTCTCTGGATTTTCCAGAAATTAAGCCAGAAGTTAGACGAAAAACTGTCTTAAACTAGACAGAAATTCGACCCCAATGACCCAATTTGGAAGCCGTTTTTACACCAATCTAAGGCAGATTTTCAAAATCTATTTGAAGAGTTTTATAGACTATATAACCAGGATTGAAACCCTACTGTTACTTTTATTTCTAATTGTTTAGGCAGTAAGAAAAGTTGATTCAAAGATCAAGAAAAACCTATCTAAACTGTTTTAAAAAATCTCAAAATCCCTCCGATACAACGTCCGTCCCGCCAACCCGGGCGACGTGGTTGCGCACCAAAAGCATCGAAAGCAGCATAACGGCTTCATGGTCGTGTGGGCTTTGACGGAATTCAAATTGGTCGCGTGTGCGCGACGAATTTGATGCGTATCCGTCAAAATTCACCGTATCGTGCACTTTACAAATTCTCCAATTACTTCGTGCACGCTTGTCAGATCGAGACAAAACTTACGCCAATAGGACCGTATCATTTTTTTGTCCTGTATGCCAAGTTTGGTCCAATTCTGAGACAGTTGAATCGTACGTCGTTTTGCGGACCCCACGGTCCCACCCAACGGGGGATTTGGTGCACGGCCCGCCGAAATCCAACTTTGGACGTACGGTTGGGTTCGTATCGAAAAATCGGATCCGTAGATATATAGTTTGACAACTTTAGAGACTGTCGACTCTGGCATGCTTTTCGGTGCAAAGCGGGTCCAACGACGGACATCGTTTTTTTTCCAAAATTACCGTTTTACCCCTGTGTCCAGAATTGGACTTAAGGACAGGCAATCCTAGCTAATTTGCCTATTCTGAGAACGTTGGTACTGTTTATTTCTGCATCTGGAGACTTCTGCATGTGTTTACTGATTGTGGATCATTGAGTGGTATGGTATTATTGGTTTCTCCAGCTAATGACCTCAGGCAAGTGCACTTTTTGATTGCTTTCGATTCATAGTAGTTTTCTCATTTCATGTCTATAAATATATCTTGCTGCTTGTTGACACGCTCGTCACACGGATTAGTCGGGAGGAGAAATATCTTAGTAGACATGTGGACTACCCAGAACTATCCTCGTGTCTTTCGTGAATGCTAGCAGCTGCACACGACACGTGCAGTGTGCCTTATTTACCCCTAGCCGTTCACATGTTGAAAAGGATATTTCATGCCACCTAGGTAGATGTCTTTTATTTTTTTTTTACTTCTATATCGTGCTATGTCATCAGTTATCTTCAAGTTTTTATCTCTCTTATGTTATTTTCATGTCTTGTTAATTCTATTGTGTTTTCGCATTGTCGTCGGTTTATGTACTTGTTCCATTCCTGACTGGAAACCAACATTTTTTAGGTTTAGCCGCGATCACTCTTAGCACTGGGAAGACTTGGGTATGCTCAGGTCAACCTAGAAATAGAAAACAATTGTATCAATTTCATTAATTGTAAAATCTTGTATTTTCTTTAATTATAAATCTTGTAAATGTTGTAATAAATATAGAAATGTGAATGAGCAGCAAATGTTGTATTTTGAGCATTTATTTCTTGTGGGCTTGACAGCGTTCTACCGCTGACACTGCGGCGTAGGATGGCTTGGACACGTCTCGTATCCGAGAAAGCGGGTACCGGTCGTGACATGACTCGTCCGAGTTGTCCGATACGGTCGTAAACCGGTATCTAACCAAGCTATCCTAAGTTATCACCATGGCAGTTCTACTAATAGCTACACTACTCATGGTTATACATTTACAATTACAACAAATTAAAATGCAATAAAATCCAGGAGAGGGCAAGAGCCGTCGATGAGCAAGGGATACTTGCCTAGAGGGCTCGGCTAGGTAAGCAAGTCTTCAACGATCGCGATCCAAGCTAGCACGTCCATCGAGGTCCTCAGAACACACAATAAACAATCATTAGCACCAAACAATAAAATAATAGGAGAAATCACAGGGGATGTCAGGAGGCTATATACCGTGTGGGTCCCGCAAGCAGTACAGGGATCTGGCACAGAAATCGACGTACATAGATCGATACGGACACGTAAACCAAAATGTGCACATATATCGAGATACAAGAATCGAGATGGCACGAATACCGAAATGAACGGAAAATACGTGCACGTAAATCGAGACGTGCACGTAGATCGAGAAAATCACGAATATCAGAATGGTCCACGAATCACGCGACACGTAAGTTGAGGCGAGCACGTAAATTGATGCGGCACGCAAACCGAAGCGACACACAAATCGATACGTATACGCGGATCGATGCGACAAGAGAATCAAGATAGGCACAAAGGCTGAGGTACAAAAAATGGGGCAGTACGCAAACCGAGATGGCACGGTGCCCGAGGCAGTGCGGGGCTCGAGGCGTCCCGCTGCCCAGGGCAACACGTAGACCGAGGTTGTACAAAAACCGAAGCCGTACACAAATCGAGGTACATGTACATCGAGGAACGCAACCCGAGGAAACGCACAGAGCACGAGGGCTCGCTGCACAAAAGTGTACTGCTCGAGACGGCACGCTCGACGAGACAGCACACAAAACGAGAAAGAAAGGGAGAGGGGAGCTCGGGAACCTTACCGGCGGGCGCAAGACGGCTCGGCCAGGGTCGAGTCGGGCTCCGACGGAGGAGAGCAATGGCGGCAGGAGCTCCGGCGGCCATGGGGCTCGGCCAGCGGAAGAGGAAAGGAAGTGGTGGTGGCCGCGGCTGAGAGTGATGGAGACGATGATGATTGTGGTCAGAGCAGTGATGGTGGCGGTGGAGGTTGATGGCGGTGGCCGCAGAGAAGGGGGCAGCCATGGCGGATGGTGGAAGGAGGAGGCCGAGATGGTGGCCGCAGTGGAGGGCGGTGGCCATGGGGCTGGTCGCCGGAGATCGGGTCGGAGAGGAGGTCGAAAAGGAGAGGGAGGCCGGGAGAGAGGGGGGCTGGGGAGATCTTCCAGTGAGGGAGAGGAAGAGAGCAGGAAGAGAGAAGAGGGAGATGAGAGCAGTGAGAGGAAGAGAGAGTGAGCGAAAGAAAATAAGAGAGAGGGGGGGTTGGCTTCTCCAGCCGACAGAGAGGGAGGAGAGAGGAAGAGTGTGAGAGTGGGAAAGGTGAGGGAGGAGAGAGGGAGTGGTTGAGTGATGTGAGGAGAGAGGGGGTTAGGTTAGATATTTTGGGAGGATAGATTTGGAACAAGAAAATTAATAATAACATTAATAATAATCGGAAAAATTTACCTCCAATAATTTAATAATAAAATTTTAACAATACCAAATTTTAAAGTCCTCGTAATATAATAATACGGTCATATACGTATTTCAAAATAGGAACATTACACATTGATTCTTTTTTCCTACTCATAACTTAATTCTATTCGAGATTTTAAGATCCTGTTTCCTATTTCGAGACTTTGTTTTTGTTCGTGATTTTGTCTCCCATTCAAGATTTACCAGACTTTGAATTTCAGTTCCTACTCGCGACTCGTTGAGACCGTGTTCCCTATTCCAAATCTTGTTTCCTCGTTGAGATTTCCTAATCGAGAATTTGTTCCTTATTCACGACTTGTTGATACTTGATTTCCTATTTTTTACTGTATACCTTATTGGGGAATTCGTTTTCAATTCAAGTTTTTGCTCGAGATTTCATTGTTATACGAGATTTTATTGAAACTTGATTCCAGTACGAGATTTTATTTCTTATTTTGAAACTTGTTTCCTATCTAATACCTAGCTCAGATCATCCTTCGAGACTCTGTTATCCCTTTGGGATAATATCCCATAAATGGAATCTTGTTACCATTCCAGATATCAGTTGAAATTCTGTTATAATTTGAAACTTCGCTCACTGTCCGAAATTTTAAATCTCCCTGGTTGCCCTTTTGTACTCACTGATTGGATCCCTTGACGTCTCTTAGTACCTAGTAAACCCTTGTATTCTAATAGTCAGATAACCTCACCATTTTTGTGAAGGGAGATAATTTGGGAGCAAAATTTCAAATTTGAAAAGTTGTTCCAACCAATTGGAGTGGTCCCGATTTTTCAAATATCCTAACAACTATTCTAACTATTTTTTTAAAAGTTTATACAAATAATGAAATAGGGGAGGGTTATTTCCTAAATAACCTTGGGTGTAAATTGGTTCTGCAAATTGCTCGGGCGGAGGGACTCATTTGCATAATTGAATTTTATTTGTATTACTGAGGAGAGACACTCCTCAGTCATTCTTCTCGAGCAATGCTCTTCCAATTCCCCCAAATTTCTCACGTAACCCTAACCCTAAATATTTGGAGATCCGGCCATGGCGGGGACGACCGTACCTCGTCGGTGTCCGGTACACTCCGCGGCGGCGGATGATCGATTTCCAGTCGAAGTTCCTAGGCGGTGATCGACTACGAGGCGGTGGCGACAGTGAGGCGATGAAAACCACTTCGACGACAACGACGATGGTGGTGGCCGACACCTCATCGACATGATTTCTCGACGATGGTGATGGCGAGTGCCGTCTCCTCACCAGTGGCGGTCAGATCGACTCCCAGCGGTGGCGCACACAACTTATCGACGACGTCCTCCGTTCTTCGGTGATTCTTCCGACGACTGACCTGATCATCATCAGCGCCAAACCCGACGTCAAGTTTCGCGACGGCGACCACAGAGTTTCATCTCCAACGACCGACGACCAGGCGTCGTCCCTCCCATCAGGCGGCGAGCCCTAGCCCTAATCTCGGCGGTAGTTTTCGACTCGACGACGACGGCGGTAGTTTCCTAATCGGCGGCGACGATCAAGGTGAACGTCTCTCCTCAATTCTTTCCTATTTATGGCTGATCGACCGAATCGATGAGGAGTGGGCTGGTTGCATGATCAATCGCTGCTTTAGATTGACAAGCATGGTGGACTGTACTCAACTGGGATTTATCGGAACAAAATTGGATTGAGATCGATTCTTGATCATTCGATCTGTTTCCAACTGATTCTCGATTCAGATTGTAGTAATTCTGAATATGGAGATCAATCCCTATTGGAATACATTTTTCCTCGATTTGTTTCAGTTAGTGAATTGATTTGAGCAGTAAATCCGTTCCTCTGTTTTTTATTATCACCAGGAGTCGTTGAGCGTCTCTCAGGGAATAACACACAGTATTCGACACGTTAAACCATGTCCATCTCAATCGCATCTTCATCAGGTCTTTCCCTCAGTATCGATCTACTCTTCTTAATGAATGCATCGTTTTCATATTTAGATTTGATGAAGAGTCGGGGCAGGACTGTGATCAGGAATTGCGGGTGTGTGCGTGGATGCTAGTTCGTTGTGTTCAGTGTGTAGCGATGTTCGTGTGTGCGTGACCAAGCTAGTTCATGTCCACCAATGTGTCCGTGTCTACGTGGGCGAGTCGGCTGGAATGAAGTTAAATAACAGTACTTTACTTATAGTTCATTGGTTGCATAAATCTTAAATTGATTGGTTTGTATAAATTTTACTTTCGATTAATTTTTTGATTCATCTTTGAGTGGGTCTTGGTGTTGAATTTGTTAGATCGTGTCGGTTGTATCCATGATGGTGTCGAGTACAGGAAGAATGCTTAATGTTTGACTCTTGTTCTGTTGTAAAACTTCTTTATGATTGAATGTTCTTTGACTTTTCCTTTTAACGTTTTGAGACCATAGATGTGGGAGGGTCTGCTTACGTTATGGGGTTGCACAAATTTTGTAAGTTTTGATTGAATAGATTTTGGAGGGTTTGAGTTGTTTAAATTTAAATGCTATGGATATTTGCTGAATGAGGGTTCTTTGAGCATGATTGCTAGACGGTTGTGAAGTTGCTGGGTTAAGCTTACCTATATTGGACTATGTGTTTTGCTTGGCATTAAGGAGGAGAGTAGCTTCAGTTTTGGGTTAAGCTAGCTGGACATTGGGTTTTGTGCTTTGAGCTTAGGCTTTTGGGATGGAATATTCAAAGGATGTGTTGTATAATAAAATTTTCCAATTGTACTTGCTAATGTGGGCTTGGTATTAACAAGCCGGTGTAATTAAGGAAATTACATAAGGCTTGATGGTTTGTGCTGCTATTCTTAAAACTTGAGGGTTATTGGTTGGGCTAATACTATGGTTGTTGTTATTGTCAACTTCATTAACAGGTTAATTATTATCATAATTAGGGCTATATTTTCCTAAGTAGTATTTTGAAGCATTTTTCTAAAAATAAACAGTTACAAACCATTCTAAGATCTATCTGCTGGAAAAATAATGGGATACTATTTTCCTATAATTTCCTATATATGACTTACTGGAATATTTTAACTAACATTGATTTATTAGTATAATAATTTATGGTAATGATTTCCTAAAAGGATATTATTTTATCATTTTGCCTATGATTCAATATAAACTATCTTCCTACATAATTAGTCCTTATCTTTTATTAATGATATTATGAATACCCTATAGATAATTATAGTTAGAGACAGATAACTAGTTCATTTGTATAGAAATTAATCAACTTGTAAATCATTTTAAAACAGGAGGACATCTAGCCCCGATCTTCACCCGTACTTTCCTGGAGCAAGGCAAATACATTCTATGGTCTTGTACATTTCATTATATCATCTGCTTCCTTGATTGACACACTGCGACACGACATATTTTTCTGGTGCTCATGTTCCTTGTTCTTATTACTTGTACATGGGGTGGAGAAATATACTATTTATGTGACCAAACCCAAGAAACAACTCACGTGTGTTTAGCTTAGACCCCGCATCGTGCACGCGGGTCCTAAGCCTTACCATTCATGTGCTTTCATGTGCTTACCCCTAGCCGGTCACATATTTAGTTATATTTCAAATATTATACACACATGCAGGAGATATACCTTGTACTTATTTCCTGTGATTCCTGAGATACCATGTTCTTTCCTGTTCTTATATATCATGTTCTTTCATGTTCTTACGTACCATGTTCTTTCATGTGCTTATACACCATGTTCTTTCCTGTACTTTACATACCATGTTCCCTTGTACTTTCATATCATGATGTCTTGTTCATTACCTAGAACTGTACTTTGCTCTGCTCCTGACTGGATAAGTTGCAGGTATACTTGCAGGATTTATTATTCTACCCTATGGGCCAGAGCCCGGGATCTTAGCTGAGCATGATGGTCATGACTTAGCTTGAGGTTTTAGGTTTAGACTGTTAGCTTTACTCTTAGATATTATCTTTAGAATTCATGTACATTTCATTCTTGATGACTCGTACATTTATATACATAGAATTGTGGATTATGGTGATCATTCTGGGATACGTTTTAGATGCTGTGATTGTATACTTTCATGTTTATCTATTAGATTTTCCTAGATTGGTACAGCTTACTTTGTTGTGTCTAACGACAAAGGCTGGACATGTCCGACTCGTGTCCGATTATTCGGGAGCGGGTCGTGACAGGTATATACTTTTCTTTACTTGTTTGATAATTTCTCCAGTATTGTCATATCTTATAGCAAATTATTTTCTAATGTTGTTTGCAAACCTATAGCAAATTAAGTATCATATATGAAAGAAAAAAATAGTAAAAGGATTTGTCTTGGGATTAAGTTGTAAGTCCTTTCATTAGATACTATTTTGCATACCAATATGAAGCTCGAATAATTTATGATGTTCTAGCAAAAAGGCTATGTATCATTTAAATGACATGTGTCACAACCTATGTAGGATTCCCTTGAACTCAAGGGTACATAAAAACTATGTAGTAAAAGTTGGTTCAAGGATTCACTGTACTTAGACTGAATAATCAAACTATAATATATCCTGTTATATATATTGTGTTTTATTCATCATTATTCATGAAATATTTTTGAATTATTTTACTATTTTGGTTGTTGTGCATAAATGCATTGATGTACCAGAATGAACAAGTTGTGCATAGTTTCAGTTACATTTCTTATTAATATGTAAACAAACTTCTATCTTCTTGAAGACAAAATCATTAAATATATTTTAATTTTTAGGAAATGAACAAAATGTTAACAATGATGCTAATACAAAATTATTTTTGTATGCACTCTTAACATGATCTTTGTAATGCTATCTCTGTAAGGCAGAAGCGTTAGAGATTGTGACTTGTAAGGAAAGTCTCAAACTTGCTAAGAGTGAAGGTACGTGAAACAAAGTTCTATGCTTTATCTTTATGATATTAATGGGTTTTTAGCAAGAATAATGAAACTATCTCTAAATAATGTATAAAAATAATGTAACTTTTGTATTGTTATTAATAAGTCCGGATCATTTCAAATGATTATGGTATTGTACATTATTACATTAAAGTGGTGTCATATGATATTTTTCTTAAATCGGTTTGCATAAACCTTAGCTGAATTACAATGTGTTCTGCACAATATTTAAATTATGTTAGACAAACATTGATTTGCATATAATATGTGACATTATAATTCTTTTGGTTCATTTAAACAATTTAGTCAAAAGAAAATAGTTTAGTGATATTGCAAATTCCTATAAATCTAATATTTTTAAAAAGTTGAGATTATTTTGGGTACAAGCCGAAAGGGTCCTTCTGTCAACCGGACGTAAATAGCTCTAAGCAACACGGTACTTAATCGTCCCGATGTGGACCTCCGCTAGCTGGGAACCGGCCCCTACAGATAACCCAAAGATGATCAAAACTTGATGAACTAAAGATTTGATAAGGTCAATTAGCAAATTCACTCAAACTATTATTCTAGTACTTTAGACTGTCGTTTTTGTAAAAATGACGTATATAGAAAAATATTTAGAGCCAATGTTGATAGTTACTCTATTCTACTTTAAGGGATGATAGAGTTAGATGAGTTTTTGCTCACTATCCTAATGCTTATATCAGCAATTAGTGAAATCACATGTTAAATAACTGTGATGTCACCAAATATGTCAAACCAATCTCAAAATATGTTTATAAGGATATTCTAGACTATAAACTTGTATCATATTAGATATTCTTCTATCATATAAAGCATTACCAGAATAGGCTGAATTAGCGACGTCCAAAAACGTCGCTAATAAGTAAAATACGTCGCTACATATATTTAGCGACGTAATTAGCGACGAAAAAAGCAGGTCGCCGAAAAGCTAGTCGCAGAACAAAAGTTCGTTGCCAATCGTCGCTGTTGCGACGAATTGTCTACGACGCTAAAACGTCGCAAACTTAGCGACGTTCGACGACATTTACAGTACGTCGCCAACTTAGCGACGTATCTAGCGACGTCTATTCGTCGCATGTAGTGACATGGCAAGGTTTGCCACGTCAGCACGTTGAGCGACGTTTAGCGACGGGCCATCGTAGTGAGCGACATACCGATACATCTTTGCGACGTACTTACGCGTCGTAAAACCGTCGAAAAACGTCGCTAATATGCTGGAAAATTAAAAAAAATATAATACAATTTTCAAATCCTACACACTGCACTTTACATACAGTTTAAATACTAATCTAAAAATGGGAGATGATAAAATTGTATTCAAATCCTGCACACTGCACACTGCACTTTACACTTTATACTGCACTTTATATCATCACAAACATTATCACAAACATAAATATATTCAAATCCTGCATACTGCACTTCACAGACACACATTATCACAAACATCCAATAGAGTCAAATAAAAATGGGAGATGATAAAAAGTCTCCCACCAGGTGTATAAATAAATGTGTACCAATAAACAATTTGCCCATAGGGCCAATACATACAACTCATAAAAAAATCAATGAAATCACTGAGGACCCCTGCTGCGTATCTGAGATAGCATGAACTCATACTGCTCCTGTATGAGCTGCACCACATGGGTAGTAGGAGGCAGTTCAACGTCTGGAGTCGGCGCCGTCGATGGACCGGGAGGACGTATCTGCTCCAGCTCTCGCAGTCGCTCAACATGCGCAGCAAGGTTACTCACCATCCTCTGAGAACTCTCCTCAACTGAAGTATGTATCTGAGTGAGTGAGGCAGACATGGTCCTCTGCTATCCCTCCAGCACGACCTGTCTACGCTCTGTGCACTCCGTAGACACGATGAGCGTGTGCAAGCTAGCAGTTGTAGCCTGCTGCAGACTCATCAGCTCCTGTATACTGCGCTCGACTGTATCAAATTGTCTGGTGATTATCGGATCGTCGCTCTACGGTATGGTAATCAGAAATCTGCTGCTGCAACACGCGATACAGCTCGTTGATCTGACGACCAATATCCTGAGCTCGTGATGACGCCTGCGAAGCTGGAGACTGCGCACTGACAGAGGGGGCCCGGGATGACTCTGAAGCCAAATAAGCGCCGTAGGATCCCGTACCGTAGTACGTATCCTTCTGAAGACCACCAACGGCGGTCATCCAGAGGTCGTCCGGCGATGGAGCTGTAGGCAGCTGGGAGGAAGTACCAGCCCCTCCCTCTGCTGGCGCACTAGCAGCGGCAACCGCCTCCTCTTGTAGCCGAAAAACTCGGCTTAGAACAATATTTGCTAACGTCTAAGTGTTTTCTAAAGTCTATATTGATATCTATTTTTTGGTTTTCTAAATTACAGTAAATTAATATAAAGAATAGAACGTACATATGCCTGCGTTGTCCTTTAGTCAATAAACTCCCCAGCCCTCCGATAGGTGACCAGGAAGACGGTCACCATGTTGGGGTCCTCACCCTTTTTTACCTGTTAAATATATTATCTATTATTAGTATTAAACATTCTATCCAACTATATATAAAATGATGTCCGTCATAGGAAACGTACCAGACGACAAAAATGCTCCGTCATAGGAATAGAGCCACCAAACCACTTACTAGCGCTCGACCGCGCCACCTTGGCCTTGTCAGACCGCTCCAGGTACCTGGCCTCGCCGAATATAGCCTTCATCGCAGTCCACTGCTCTGGCGTGGTCCAACCATGGATCGGCTTTCCGGAGCGATCACGAGATTTCTGATCGTGGATCGCATCACGGATGAGCTTGCCTGCGACGGCAGAAAATTGGGCCTCAATCTTCGTCGTCCGGTATGGTGGATAGAAATTGGTCCTCTACAAGAAGTAAAATAGAAAGAGTTGTATAATATACGCAAATGATTATTAAAATTTAAAATAAACAAATTTTTACCTTGAAGTGGGCCAACCAAAAGGCCTTCCTATCTGTGGGAGCAACTGAGTAGTTAATCCAAGGCCCACCATAGTTCTGCCTCAGAAATAACCCCAGCTGTCTCTGCATTGTAGGAGGCCGATATCTATACAATAATAAATTTCATGAATAAATATGTACATATAATCATTTGAGAAATATATATTAACTAATTAACTTACTTCGTAGGCCCGTCCGTCCAAATCTCCATACGCGTCTCGTCCGGGGGAGCGCCTGGAGGGTCGCTCTCACCACCTGCCTGAACAGGATCAATCTAATCGCCGTCCTCCATATGCTCAGCGTCGGCTCTCTCTATGGAGCCGTCGGCAGGAGGAATGCTGGACGCGGGAGGAATGCTGGACGACGAGGGAGGAGTCGTCAACCTGCTAGAACTGCCCTGTCCCGATAATAGACCGGGAACAGAATGGTACACTGGCGTACTCGAAGATGAGGATGAGGGTACGGAATCTGCATTCGCAATATGACGTACACGGGACTGCCTAACATAATATCCTCCACGTCGTCCAGGTCTTGTCATACCTGATAATAACATATGACAATAAAACAAATATACATATTTATATGATAGACATCACATATTTTTGAAAAATATTATAGTCACAAAAGTGTCACTAAAGTGTCAAATATGATGATAAAACAAACGTACAGATTTAATTCTCTTATAAAAATTTATCTAGTTCGTTTAGCTCATCTTCTTCTTCCTCCTCCTCTACATCTTCACTTTCATCTGCATCTTCCTCTTCAGATAATTCTACTTCTTCTACACAATTAGATGTGTAATGAGGAACTCTCATCATGTCCACTTCTATAATATTTGTTACAAGAGGTAGTTCATCATCTTGATAAGCTATATCGTCAATCTCAAAGGTATTTCTAGCTTTGGTCTTGCATACTGCCCACCAGTCCGACCTTGTTGTTCCCCGTTTAGGATAACTTATGAAGTACACGAGCTGAGCCTGACTTGATAGGACAAATGGTTCATAGGCTTGATATCGACGCCGATAGTTTATATCCACAAGACCGTGCTTGTCTACTTTCCAACCTTGACCTTCAATCGGATCGAACCAATTATACCTGAATAACACAATCTTAGCAGGCTCTATTCCATAACTATATGTCAGCTCCATAATCTCCTGTAGGATGCTATAGAAATCGTTGCCCTCATCAACATATTTGTAGTTCGAAGATCTGATACACAAACAACTATTTTTGGTGGAATCGAGATCCACAAAGTTGTCTCTGATCGGGCAAGTTGTTGACTTGAACCTAAACCCATTCACACAGTAACTTGGCCATATTTTTGCAGCATAAATTGGTCCCTTGGCTAGCGTTCTAATAGACTCATTCTCAAGTCTTGCGTATGGACGATCGACCTAAATTTCACAAAAAAAATTAAGCTCATTCTCAAGTGCATATATAGAAAGGTAATTACAGAGTTCTCAAGTCTTACATATGCACTCAACCATGATGGAAAATAATATCTTATTTCTTGTTCTAGTTCTTCTTCTGTTATGTGTGGCCTACCTGACCTCACATCATCATTAAACATGCTGAAAATAACATCGTTCAATTAATGTAATAGTATAACAATCAATACTATTAAATAATGTAGACATATTAATTACTTACCCCTCCAGCTTCTCTACTTCATCATTGTCGCAGTTAAGTAATACATACACCTGAGCAGCCCTTAGCTCTTCATCGTTCAAATATCTCTTCTTCATTTTACCCGATGGCTTTCCTGGAGCATTGAATACCTTCAGTATTGTATCATTACATTCATGATCTCCGTCGTCGTTTCTGGAAGCTCTTGTTCTACTAATTGCAACATGAGGCTTGAAATACATCGAACAAAAGTTTGTAATCTCCTCGAGAACATAGGCTTCACAAATAGAACCCTCGACCCGTGCCTTATTTTTCACCTTTCTTTTTAGGTGATTCAAATTTCACTCGAACGGGTACATCCATCAATATTCGACGGGTCCACCAACACGTGCCTCATAGGAAAGATGAATCAGTAAATGCTCCATAGAGTCAAAGAATCTAGGAGGAAACACCCTCTCTAGCTTGTACAGTGTTACCGTAATGTCCTTCTCTTGCTTTTCTAGACGATCAACGAACAATTTCTTAGAACAAAGATTCCTGAAGAATATGCTAAGCTCCGTTAATGGATCCCAAACTGCCTGCGGTAAGAATTCTCGAAATGCAATTAAAATTAACCTCTCCATGAATACGTGACAATCGTGGATCTTCATATCCGTCAATTTATTTTCCTTCGGATCGACACATCTTCTCAGATTTGACACATATCCGTCTGGAAATTTTAGGCCCTGGATCCACCGACAAAGTCCCACTTTATCCTCCTTGTCCAGTGAAAAAATTAACTTCGGCAGAAACTGTTTTCCATTCTCCTCTATCAAATGCAACACAGGGCGTTTGCATATTTTTTCTAAGTCCAACCTGGCCTTGGGATTGTCTTTCGTTTTTCCCTTTACATCCAACACAGTATTAATTATGTTATCAAACACATTCTTCTCAATATGCATGACATCAAGATTATGTCTGATCAGGTTGTACTCCAATATGGCAGAATCCCAGAATATGCTCCTCTTTGTCCAGTTATAATCTCTACCAAATCTATCGCACTTGTACCCAGTTGTAGGATCTTCGGTAGCACTTGAAAAATTGCTAAGCTCCTTCCATATCGTGGCTCCGTACCACCTTGACGGTGGATCACCCTTCTCTACAACGTCGGCACGGAATGCATTCCTGTTCCTTCTGAACGGATGATCTTTTGGCAGAAATTGCCGATGACAATCAAAGAAGCACGATTTTCCTCCGTGTTTCAAGCGGAAAGCCTTAGTACGGTCTATGTAATACGGACATGAGAGACGGCCATGAGTGCTCCATCCAGATAACATTTCATAGGCCGGAAAGTCGTTGATGGTCCACATAAGGGTTGCCTTCATCTGAAAATTTGACTTCCTGGAAACATCGTACGTGTTAGCGCCTACTTTCCATAACTGATTTAACTCATCTATCAAAGACTGTAAGTACACATCAATGTTCCTCTTGGGATTGTTCGGACCAGAAATTATAACGATTAGAAACATGTACTGAGTCTTCAAGCACATCCAAGGCGGTAGGTTATACAGAGTGACAATCACAGGCCAGTACGAATACTGGGATACCAAAAGACCAAAAGGAGTAAAACCGTCAGAAGATAGCCCCAACCTGATATTACGCGGATCTGAAGCAAAATCAGGATACATTCGATCAAAGTGCTTCCACGCTTCTCCATTGGATGGGTAATCCAATACTCCTTCAATCTGTTCTCGCATGTGCCAACTCATATTTTCGGTCCTCTCTTTCACCATAAATAATTTTTGCAACCGCGGCGTTAAAGGCAAGTAGTGCATTGAATCGATCGATCTTCTTGTATCGGTAGACCTTCCTGTATTAGTTATCTTATAGCGATCAGCAGCACAAAATATGCACACATCTACGTCCTTGTCGTCTTTGTAGTACAGCATGCACCCATTGCGACAACAATCGATTTTCTCGTGTCCCATCCAGAGCGATCTCACCATCCTCTTAGACCAATAGAAGTCTTTTGGTAACTTAGCACCCGCCGGTAAGATCTCTATAATCAACTTCAACACTCGTTGTAACATTCTTATGACATGTTAAAATCTGACTTAATGCTCAACAGTCTTATAACCACCTCCAACGGTGAATGATCCTCACAACCAGGATACAATGGAGTCCTTGCATTCTCCAGCAACTCCATGAACTTTGTAGCATCGATATTCGGTGCCTCCTCAGCTGCATCATGAACGAAACTAGGCCCTGCAGCATCGAAAACCATGTTCACGCACCCATCGTCGTATGCATGATTATCTGAAACAAAATTAGGTCCCGTATGTATATACGGCTCAACATAAGGCTTCGGCTCTGATGCTAAACACACAAGTTCTCCGTGTGCGGTTCACTGATAGTAATTAGGCGTGAAACCCCTCGAGTACAAATGATGTGTCACTTTCACTTCTGGATAATATTTCACGTTGTGATATTTCACACATGGACACTTAATTTTGGTGCCGTCCATGTACTGAGGGAATGCCTTAGCAAACTGCAGGAACCGCTCTACTCCTGCTATGTATTCATCCTGTACACCACACATATCATCAGGACGATGATTGTACATCCATGAACGATTCCACAAGTAGTAATTCATATCCATTTGGAAATAATTCTGCAAAGATGGACACACAATTATCTAATAGGCACAAATTCGTTTCATAAATACCTACACAAATTGGACACCTGGACACGAACCACTTGACACAGAGGTGGGGGCAACCACTGACAAGCCCCCCCTCAAGTTTTGTGTCGGCTGGATGTATGACGGACACGAAATCGCACGTGCACGGGATTTGGACTATGCGTGCACAATTGTAAATTCGACTCTGATACGCCTTGGTATCTTGGACACACGACTTATGGACCCAATTCAATTCAAGGTGATAGACACGAAGCCCTACCCCTACTCTCCACGTGGATACGAGCACGTGGCCATGTGTCCAATTCGACCCGACCCTATTGCACGATACTGGTTTTCTGCTATGTACTGATATTCTGTTATTCTCTGTTTGGACACCTTCGTGTCTAATTTTTAGACACGCATACCCCCCTCTGACATGTACATATATGGGGAACACTTCTGTACAACTATTTTTAGGTTTTATTGAGTTTGGATTTCAATTTGGTACTTTTGAAATAAATTCACTAATACAGTCTGATACTCGAAGAATTGGTTTCAAGTTCAAATAGACTTTGGGTTTGATTTTTGAATTTGGTTGGGGTTGATTATGAAGATGTGGTTTTGTCTGATACTTGAATTTTGCAATATAATGTGAACTGTTCGGGTCTTCATTTGATTTTTAGTTTTAAATTCCTAAACTATTTTTACTGATACTCGAGTATGTAATCTGAGTTGAGTAAAACTATAACTGAGTTCATATGTGTTTGAGTATGGTTTTGAATTTCGATTTTAGTAGATATATGAAATTATTCACTGAGATACCATTTTAACCTGAGAACAAAATATTTAACTGCCAAAACTGAGAACACTATGTTTATTCACTTCATTTTTTCTTTCACTCTTCACTGCTCACTGTCCCCACACACACTTGTCCACACTCACACA
>JANAVB010044218.1:23576312-23583826 GCA_029216955.1 Iris pallida
GGTTTACCTGATGTTACCCTCGATTTTTGTTATACGTACTTTGGTATACGTGTACGTATCTCGGACCTATATTTCGACTTATCCTGGCTGGCTAGTCTTGGGTTTCTTGCATTAGAATGGGTTAGTTGGTATTTCATGGCTCGTGTGGTTTATTCTGGCTGGGGCATGCATCGGGTTCGGTTGGGTTCGATCTGGTTGGGTTTGGTTTGGGTTAGTATGCAAACCCCTACCTACCACCATCCCCTATTTATTAACCCAACAACCCTTCTCTCTCCTCATTCATTTCTTATTACTGCTCTTCTTCATTTCTCCATCGACCACCCGTAGTAGGCAAGTGCAACTTGCTTCATGGAGGAACTCAATTTTGTTGTTCCATTGTCTTCCTCACGAGATTCTGAGACACTTTAGTACTTAGCATTTTTAATTTTTGTGGTTCATTTCATGTAGATCTAAGTTTTAGTATTTTTGATCTTCATGGTTTTGATCTACTGAACTTGGTTGTTTTCAAAAATGGAGAGTTCCATGTGGTGGGAATTTCGATTTTACGCAAGTTTGGCTTTTGAATGGTTGGATTTCACCAAGTCTTGGCCGAGATGGGGTTCCTTGAGTTCTTGAGTCTCCATGGCTGCAAGTCTCGGCCTTGGGGAGAAGACGAGCCTTTTACGCACACGTTCATATGTACCCGCGTAATGACTTTCTTTTATGCCCACGTTTTCATGTGCCAGCGTAGCATCTCCTTTTTTATGCACACGTTTTCACGTGCTCGCGTAGTGTTCCATTTTACGCACACGCCTTGCGTGCCCGCGTAATCCGTTCTACACCGAGCTCATTCGAGCTCTACGCAGGGGACTCCCGCTCGCGTAGAGTCTCGCGTACGTAGAATCTCGCGTAGAGTATCTCGTAGAGGGCTGCTCGCGTAGAGTACTTGCTCACGTAGAGGGGTCCTTCCTCAGGTCTTTCTCGTGTAGAGTACTTGCTCGCGTAGAGGGGTCCTTCCTTGGTCTTGCTCGCGTAAAGCCATTTTACGCTCAGGGCCCCCCAGCCTAGCGTAGTTTCTCTCGCGTAGAGGCTTTGAGCCCCTATGCGTACCCGTGTGCCCTTTTGTGCTTGCACCCTCTTGTCACGGACTTGATAACCTTGACTTGATTGACATGATTGGACTGATAATTGTACCTGGCATGGTATGATAAGTAACTGACATGACATGACAAGACATGACTAATAATCATGAGGGAAACTATTGAATGCTGTTACGACGACTATGTAGCCTCCCTTCCCGAAATTTTGAAAATTTTTATTTATTTTAATTAAAATGGTGATTTTTAGTTTTTATGAATAATTATTTTAATTAATTATTACGGTAGATGATTTTAGCCATGCTTGAGATTTGGAGTACAAGGTGACTAGGAATTATGGCACGGGTAGTGCAGTGGTATGCTTGGACTAGTGTATTAGCCCTGGTAGAGGAGGCCGAGCCATAGTGATGTCCTAACTAGGAAAACCAGGCCAAGTTGCGACGTAACCGTTATCATAGATTATTTATTTATTCAATTATAACGTTTAGTTCTAGGGAACCCGGTTGTACCAAACTAGTGCAAACTGGACCCAAACCAAGCCCAAGCCTATGTAGACATATTTTTAGGTATGTACAAATATTTTCTAGCTTTTTGGGTAGACTTAAGGATAATTGGTTTTTATACAAATGGGTATTATTAATATTTAAATATAGTTTTAGAATATTGGTACAATTTTTTCTAGGGCCCGACCTGTTCACCAAAACTCGTTGGGTTATTTAGTGGATATTGATATTATGAATTCATTTAGATGTAAAGATATATGTGTATAAGTGTATATATATAAATATGTATTTGTGTGAATATATACCAATAGTAATGTGTGTACGTATATTTATATACAAATATATATATTTTACATGTGTATATATATTACGTATTATATATATGTGTGTGAATGTGTATTGTATATATAGAAATATATATATTGATAAATATGGTGAATACGTGTATATATGTATTTATGTAAATAAGCATTTATGTATAAAATATATATATGTATAATGTTTAGTGTATATATATATATATATAATATATATATATATATATATATATATATATATATATATATATATATATATATATATATATATATATTAATGTGTATGTGTATGTGTGTATGTGTGTATATATATATTAATGTGTATGTGTGTATATATATATTATATTAAATACGTATTGGTATATATATGTGACTATATATATATAGATAATATATTGGATATAAGTGTGTGTATATAAATAATTATATATGTGTATAAAGTAGGTATGTGAATATATATATAAAATATATAGATGTACAATTGTGTGTATATATATATATATATATATATATATATATATAAATATATATATATATATATATATTAATGTGGATGTGTATATATGTATTTGGGTGTATATATGTATATTTTTACTTAGAGATTTGTAATTGTATATAGGTATATATATATATAAATAAGATTTTTGTAAAATGAAAAAAAAAGATTTAGATAAAGAAAGAATAGGAAACATCAATAGGTAGCCCAACCATGTTTTCCATAAAGAAATTCTCTTTATTTGTTGTGTTTCTGGGAAAATTACAACTGTAGGAATCCGATCTAGAAGACGATCGCTTTATCCCTTGGACTATGCGAAGAAGAAAAGCTCTCAAAATTTTGACAGTAGATATCAGTGTATCTGTACAATGAATGAGAAAAAGAACTCTATTTATAGAGTCAAAAATAATAACTGAAAAGATAACTGTCTTCACAGCCTGTGCCTAGTTAAAAATCACGCAGGATTTAACATACGCAAGGCTGTGAGCAGTTACTGGACGTGGCCTGTAACTGTTGGA
Organism: Iris pallida; assembly: GCA_029216955.1. Lineage (NCBI taxonomy): Eukaryota > Viridiplantae > Streptophyta > Magnoliopsida > Asparagales > Iridaceae > Iris > Iris pallida. The sequence continues at coordinate 23,579,223 of JANAVB010044218.1, forward strand.
CACATGGTGATCATGCATGAGTCGTGTGCAAGTTACAGGACACGCAGGCGAGAGATCAGTGGCATGGCTGCCACGTACTCCAATTTGATAAAATCCATGCAGACTTGTTAAAGACGAAATCCACGCAAACTCGGTGTAGAAAGCTTCAAAATCCACGCAAACTTGGGGCAAGAAGCTTCAGGATCCACGCAGACTCGGGGCAAAGAACTCCAAAATCCACGCAAACTTGAGGAAGAAAACTTCCGAATCCACGCAAACTTGAGGTGAAGAACTCAAGAATACACGCGGACTTGATATAGGACTGCCAGCTGTCTTGATTTGGCGTGTCTTTGACTGACACAAAATCTCTGACAGAGATTGCTTTGTCAGTCGTATTAAATGACAAGAAACCCTTTTTGTACGCCAACTTGACGAAGGCTGAGTCTTGCTGAAGAAGATTTCGAAAGTCACGCAACAGACGGCGGTGATCTCTCGAGTTCTGTGCATACGTGGCATACGAAGAGACATTCTTCGACTGTCGTGCTGTTAGTCATAATTACTCTCTGACAAATGATGAGCTGTCTTCAGCGTGACTTGGTTCATATTGTCTGGATCAACTGAGCGTGATTTTTGAACTGGTTCTGATCAACTCAGCGTGACTGTTTGGGCTTGTTCTGATCAACTCAGCGTGACTTTCATTTTTGAGGCCTACAAAACCCCCTTTAAAGTTTTCGAAAAATGATAAATTATTTCGAAATACTTTGAAATAGAGATGATAAAATAGATTTAGTCACGCTGAGATGACTTCAAATTTTTCTTGGAAGTCGTAAAGACTTCGAAGTTCCTTGAAAACATCCAAATGAACTTATTAAATGTCATGATGACTCTTCGTTCTCTGAGACTGATTGTATCCAATTTATGGTGGAATATGAACCGCCGGCAAAACTCTGTTATATAAACAGGAAGAAGTTTCATTTTTAATCTTCGTCTTACGTCAATATGACATCAAAGGAGAAGGCTGAGGAAGAAGCACGCAAGTTGGGATTTTGTTCCCACGGTGACCCCACTTTTGGAGGTGAAGAGCCGGAGCCCCCTGTTTTCGAGCTCAAAGATGATCCCTTGCAACTAGCCAAGACATTCTTGAGCTATTTTGGCTTGGATGGCTCGTCCTCTTCTGATGGGCGCAGCCTCATAGAACAGCGTAAAATGTTTAAAGCTCTGTTGCACCGTCTGGGAGTTAGGAGCGTAGCAGAATTAGGCACCAAGCTCAGTCGCTTTAGAAAGTAAAGCGTGACTTTTTATGCTTTTGTTGCACCTTTTTTTTTGTAAGGCCCTCAGTGCCTGTTTTGAAGAAAATGAAATACAATTTCTGTGTTTGATCTGCGTGCCTTTTAATGAAGAATATTAATTAGCACTCTTTGACTGTTTCCAATGTTGCGCTGCTTTCCAAAGCATACGTGTCATTCATTCCACGTTTATGAACGCTATTTATGCGGATCTTTTCCAAGAATAGACTTGTACTTTGCCCTTTAAATAGATAGAAGAGTTTCACAGATACTCATCCCCCATTCTTCTTCTTCTTCTCTGAGAATAAAATTTTGGGAGATTGCACTCTCAAACAGGAAAGCAATGTTTTCTAATGTCCAACTTCTGCGCACTGTATCAAGCATGAATTTGCCAGTCCTTAGCACCAAACTTGAAGGTAAGTTTAGTGTATTATTTTTGCTGTTTGAAGATAGGCTTTCGGTTTCTTGTTTCTGATTTGAACAATACACGCCTGTCTCTGTTTGACGAATGCACGCTTTCTATTGATTTTATCTCTTTGCCTGTCTTCTGCAGAAGTTCGGCTGAGAATTTTCTTCAGAACTGGCATTGGTGATGTGGATGCTGTGGAGAATATCCTGCTGACACCAACATCAGGGAGCTCATGTGCTTTTGACGCACAAATCAGACAACTCAGAACTCTTCGTGGGATAGAAGGATCTTCCTCAGATGGTAGGAAGAGCCTTTATACACGAGAGTTGGTATTGGCAGCACCACGACTTCGGGCTGCCCTACTCTGTGGTTCTCCTCTCGTCTGAGAGAGGAGACCAGAGTTTGATTCCTGCTGATCTGGTCGTGACTGAGACCCAGACAGTTAGGAATTGCCACCAACAACGAACCTGACGGAGAAGGTCCGACGGAGAAGATCCAAAGAAGAAAGATCTCTATTAGGTGGTTGTTGTGGAGTAGAATGAAAATCCAAGATTGTAATAGATTTCCATTATGATTTGTAAGAAAGTCTAAGAGAATGTAATAGACTTTTCGTGGTGAAATGAGAATGGAAATGACAATTCTTCTATGCTCAATAACTTGTATTTGTGGATGAATTGTGGACATGATAGATAATGAAATCTTTTTCTGTTTTAGAGTATATAATATTATCAGAGGTATTATGGACGTGATAATATGTAGGAACTCAAAAAGAAAGTAGATTGATTTCTATGCAGAAGTCAAAACATGACAAATGAGTAAGTAGATTCAGAATTGATTCAGAGGTTATAAAAACATGATAAATAACGAATCCCTACCTAATGAATTGATAGAAGATTATGAACGGACGAACCGTTTAGGAAATGATGAACAGATGAACTGTCGAGTGAATGTAATAAATGAACGGATGAACCGTCAAGTATTAATGAACGGGCGAACCGTCTGATGAATGTGAGAAATCAACGGATGAACCGTCAAGCATTTAATGAATATTTGAAACGTCGGATGAATGTAACGCTTCACTATTTGAGGAACTTCTGCCTATAAATATAGCAGAAATCTAACAAGAACGAACACTTCCACTCCTCAACATAAAAATGTCGTCTAGAGAAGCATCCAAGAAGACTGAGATAGCCTCAAAGGTTCAGAAAGGCACTGAAGAACATCCTGCTGATCCTGTTCAATTGAAGAAAACGGAAGCAGGCGATGATTACAATATAGGGACCTGCTGATCCTGTTCATAAAAATGTCTTCCTTAATATCATGTACCATCATTCATGATTAAAAAATAAAATAACAATTTTATTTCTAAACATGAATTTGTCTGATGATTACTGTAGGTCCAAAAAATCAAACCGCGCCTAGGTTTGATTCAACAGATTGATCAGAATGCGCCTACAGATAGATGGCGCCTACTTCACCAACAAACTCAGAATGCGCCTATTTTTGCATCACAGAGGCGCACTTCACAAACGGCGCTTAGCTGACGTGAAGTTATTATTACCTGACAAACACGAAGATCGAGGCAGCACTATCATTCCTCTGATGGCGCGGCGCTCGAGGAAGATATGACAGCTGTCTAAACAGATTGCGCCTACATCAAAGAACTAGGCGCTATCAACGGACTGCGCCTACTTCTATCCGAATTCAGCGCACTTTGCAGATTGCGCCTACGTCTCAGTGAAGAAGGCGCAGTTCAATACAACATCAATTTAGAGCTTGCCACGTGTCCCTGAAACAGGCGCGCTTTGACTAAATCAATGCCTAACTACCACTCTACATGTCCAACACGTGTCCCACTAACTGTACACGACCAAGCGCATTTTAATCAAATAATGCCACGTGTCTAGAGCAGTTGGTGCACGTTCGTGATAATGGAGTGAAAACAGGCGCAGTTTGTCATACGTGCTCAAAACAGGCGCACTTCAACCAGGCGCTCTCCAGAATAACTGCTCAAAACAGTTATTTCAGAACTCTATAAATAGAGTTTCGTTTCCATTCAACAGATCAGGAGAAAGATCAAGAGAAATCAGAGTTTTTGTCCAAGTGCTGCTGCGTTCTTCAGAGATTCAAGTCTTCAAAGTTCACATCGTCCAAGGGATAAAGCGATCGTCATTCAGATCGGATTCCTATAGTTGTACTTTCCCAGAATTCTTGTAATATTCTTTACAAAGTTTGTGAAATAAATATCATACTTTTGTTTTTGCAAACAAAATGGCGACTCTGCTGGGGACGACCTTTTCCTCTGATGAAAAGGTGACAACTCAATGTGACACGGCGTCTATCGGCTCGACGCAGAAGACTTTGGTCGTGAAAGTCGACCAAACGGCTTACGAAGCAATGATTAATGCACAAAGCACTCCTCGCCGCACTACGACTTCCGTAAGAGCAAGACTCGCTCAGTGTGGACTCCCAAGAACTCTGCTCCTTCTCTGATGAAACGCTGCCGCTTCCTCGTACAACTTGCTGTTTCCAAGAACCAGTGCCTATCTCTGGTAACCTGGCGCAGTCTGTTCCCTCTTTAGGGAAACAGAATGTTCAGGCAGTCTGCGGCCAAACATGTCATCAGCACAGTCTGTTCCTTCCTTAGGGAAACACTAAAACTGTGAACCAGCGCAGTCTGCTGTCAAACCATCTTTTGGCACAGTTCATGCCAAAATACACAATCTCTGCCTCACAATCAGGCGCAGTCTGTTCTCTCTTTAGGAAAACAGGCGCAGTCTGCCACCAAACCTTCTTCTGGCACAGTTTGTGCCAATTGGCACAAGTTAAATCTTCTGTTACTGCCAAGGCTCAATCCAATACATCTGCTTGCCCTGACTAAACCGGCGCAGTCTATTCAGGCAGTCTGCTCAGGCGCAGTACTCCGAATC